>JAOXJP010234240.1:0-10190 GCA_025762735.1 Platanus orientalis | reverse complement strand
GTGTATGGGTTATCAGAAATTGAGGCACCAAGCAACATTTGTGAAGGGTGTGTACTTGGCAAACAGCCACGACTTCCTTTTCCCAATGGCAAATCTTGGAGAGCGACGACACCATTGCAACTGGTTCACACTGACATTTGTGGACCAATAAAGCCTATGTCTTTTGGAGGTAATAAATATTTTATTACCTTTATCGATGACTTTAGCAAAAAACTTTGGGTTTATTTTCTTAAAGAAAAATCGGTTGCCTTCACTGTATTCAAGAACTTTAAGGCTCTTACTGAAAATCAAAGTGGTCATAAGCTTGTAACTCTCCGCTCTAACCGAGGTGGTGAGTACACCTCAAAATAATTTGATGAGTATTGCAAGAAACAAGACATAAAGCATCTGTTCACTACTGCCTACACACCACAACAAAACGGGATCGCTAAAAGAAAGAACCGTACCATCCTCAATATGATCAGAACTATGCTCAAGGAGAAAGGACTACCAAAAAAAATTTGGGCAGAAGCTATGGTGTGCTCAACTTATCTACTCAACCGTTTTCCTACAAAAATGTCAAGAATATGACACCTTAAGAAGTGTGGAGTGGCTATAAGCCAAGTGTCACACACCTAAGAATCTTTAGGTGTGTTGCATATTCCTAAGTTCCTAAAACCAAGAGGAAAAAGCTTGATGATCGTGGTGAAAAATGTATCTTCGTTGGATATAGCAAAGAGTCAAAGGCATATAAGCTTTACAACCCATTAACAAAGAAATTAGTAGTTAGAAGAGACATTATCTTCGATGAAGAAGGAGAGTGGAGCTGAAGCGATAAAGAGAAGGCTAAAGAGCAACAAGTGTTGGAGGAGCCTGAAGAACTCTCAATAGAAGTTTCACCAAGTACTCCACCATCTTCTCAGCCTACCACACCGTTTGCAGCACATAGGGACCCTCCACCTTCCATGGGAGACAGCGGCAGCAGATCCTCCACAAATCAAAGTAGAATCAAGATGAGAAGTCTCAAGGAAATCTATGAGCAGATAGTAATGGAGAGACTAATATTTTCTGCCTATATACTGATCATGAGCCTCTCACCTTTCAAGAGGTTGTCAAAGAAGATAGTTAGCTATCAGCAATGGAGGAGAAGATACATGTCATCCAAAAGAATGACACTTGGGAGTTGATAACACTCCCACCAAACCAAAAGGCTATTGGGGTCAAGTGAGTGTACAAGATCAAATGCACTACAGAAGGTGAAGTTGATAGGTATAAGGCGAGACTAGTAGCTAAAGGCTACAAACAGAAGTATGGCATCGACTATGTAGAGGTTTTTGCACTGGTTGCCAGACTTAACACGGTGAGAATGTTGATCTCACTTGCTGCTCATCACAATTGAAAGATATACCAACTTGATATCAAGTCAGCCTTTCTCAATGGCATGCTTGAAGAATAAGTATATGTACAACAACCAGAAGGCTTCATAAATAAATGAGAAGAAAGCAAGGTGTATCGCCTAAAAAAGGCGTTATATGGCTTAAAGCAAGCACCAAGGGCTTGGAACGCACGCATCGATAGTTACCTTCATCAGAACGGCTTCACCAAATGTCCATATAGCATGTCATCTACATGAAGAAAAACCATCATGGTGAATTTCTAATCATTTGCCTCTATGTTGATGATTTGTTATACACAGGAAATAGTAGTAAAATCTTCGAGGAATTCAAGCAATCAATGTTTAAGGAGTTCGAGATGACGGATAACGGGTTGATGTCCTACTTCCTTGGCATTGAAGTGAAGCAGCAACATGATGGAATTTTTATATCCCAAAACAAGTATATGAGGGAGATCTTGGAGAAATTCAAGATGGATGGTTGCAACCCTGTGAACACCCCAGTTGCAACAGGCACAAAGTTGTTAAAAGAAGGAGATGGACGAGTCATTAAACCAACTCTTTACAAGAGCTTGGTTGAAAGCCTAAGGTCTTGATGATCACAAGGCCAGATATTGTCTATGGAGTTGGACTTGTGAGTCGGTACATGGAGACACCAATGGAGACTCATTGGTTAGCTGCAAAAAGGATCTAAGGTACATCAAAGGCACTCTGAATCTTGGTTTATTCTATGCTTATGGTGATAAATCACAATTAGTTGGTTATTCAGACAGTGATTGGGGAAGTGACCAACATGAGAGAAAAAGTACTACTGGCTACGTGTTTTATCTTGGTTCTACATCATTTTTTTGGACATCCAAGAAACAAGGAATTATAGCCTTGTCTACCTGTGAGGCGGAGTGTGTGGCGGCTTTGGCTACTGTTTGTGAAGCTATATGATTAAGGAATCTCTTGAAAGAATTGGAACATCTAAAAGAAGAACCGATAGTGATTTACGTGGATAACACATTAACTATAAAATTAGCAAAGAACCCAGTACAACATGAGAGGAGCAAACACATTGACACTAGGTTCCACTTTCCTAGACCACGTGAAACAAAAGATAGTAGAACTCCAGTATTGCCACACCACTGAGCAAGTAGCAGATATATTCACTAAGCCATTATCAGGTGAAATTTTCATAAGGCTAAGAGACATGCTTGGTATGAGGATGTTTTGATTTAAGGGGGCGTGTTGAAAGCTCAATAAATCAAAAAGTAATGAGGCATTATGGTTTTCTAAACTGAAGAAGTTAAAAGGTTTTTTTCTTGACTGTTAGAGTTAATTAAGATCTTTGAATTCTTAAACTTATGTGTCTTTTATGTTCTCAACTACAATCTTAAATTATAGGAGTTTTTATTTTGGTGTTTATTGTAATAAAGAAGGAGAGTAAAGGTCTTGTAAGTTACACTTTATATGCCTATATATATAGAGGCTTTGTAAAGTGTTTTATAAAAAAAGTAAAAAGTAGAAGAGAAAGTGAAGAATAATTCCTAATCTTGTTAGTAGTAGAGAGAAAGTGAGGTGACTAGTTTGTAAACTAGCCCTCCTACAAATTGGTATCAGAGCCGGTTAGGTCAGCCCAATTCCCACTCTTTCTTTCTCTTCTAGAAATGGCCTCCAACTTAGTTCAACAACAAATCCCTAGATTATCAAAGGATAACTATGGGATGTGGTCTATCCAAATAAGAGCCCTGTTTGGGTCTCAAGATCTGTGGGAGCTCGTTACCGACGGGTTTACAAAACCCACTGAGGTGGAAGAAGCTGCATACACCGCAGATGAGAAGAAGGCTCTTAAGGAGCAGAGGAAGAAAGATAAAAAGGCCTTGTTCCTACTCTATCAAGGGTTGGATGAACCTACCTTTGAGAAAGTTGTTGAAGCAACGACAAGTAAACAAGCATGGGAGATTCTAGCTTCCATCTTCAAAGGAGACGAATGGGTGAAACGGGTCCGTCTCCAAACATTATGAGGCGAGTTTGAGGCTCTTCACATGAAGGAAGGTGAAGCGGTATCCGATTATTTTTCACGGTTACTGGTGATCGTGAATGACTTGAAAAGAAACAATGAGAAAGTAGATGACATCCAAGTCATTGAAAAGGTACTTCAATCCCTCTCTTCTAAATTTGAGCATGTAGTTGTAGTTATCGAAGAGTCTAAGGATTTGGAGAAGCTTACAATTGAGGAGTTGATGGGTTCTTTGCAAGTACATGAGTAAAGGATGCAAAAGAGTGCTAATTCTACTATATTGGAACAAGCACTAGAGTCAAAACTGACCATAAATGATCAAAACAAATCTAGCCCCAACTGTGGCCATGGCAGAGGCAGGGAGTGTGGAACTTACCAATGACCCGACCAAAGTCAATAGGAGAATTAAAGCTCCAGAGGTCGAGGACAGGGAGGCAACTAAGGAATAGGAAGATTCACACGTGGACATGGAAACACTAAGAACATCCAATGCTTCAACTGCAACAAGTTTGGACACTAGGCCTTAGATTGTTGGCACAAAGACAATGAACAAGCCCATATTGCATAAACAACAAATGATATTAGTAATGATTTTATCCTACTTCTCGCTCATGATGATTCAGGTTCACAATATGAGGCATGGTATCTAGATTCTGGTGCAAGCAATCACATGTGTGGAAAGAAAGATCTATTCGTAGAACTCACAAAAGGAGTTCACGGAAATGTGAACTTGGGAGTCTCCTCCAAACTTCCAGTTGAAAGTAAAGGGAAGATAAAGATCTATCAAAAGGATGGTAAAAAAGAGTACATCTCATATGTTTATTATATGCCTAACATGAAAAGCAACATCCTAAGCATTGGATAGCTGCTCGAGAAGGGGTACATCATACATATGGAGGACAACTCTCTCATTTTGAGAGATGCACGTGGAAGGATTGTGGCTCATGTTCTAATGACTAGCAATCGCATGTTCCCATTGCATCTTAACAAAAAATTTGAGAAGTGCTTCCTCGGATTTGAAGAAAGTGAGACATGGAAGTGGCATCTTCGCTTTGGCCATCTACATTTTAGTGACCTAAAGCTACTATCTTCATCTGGCATGGTGCATGGGTTACCAGCGATCGAGGCACCGAGCAACATTTGTGAAGGGTGTATACTTAGCAAGCAACCCACGACTCCCTTTTCCCAGTGACAAATCTTGGAGAGCGACGACACCATTGCAACTGGTTCACACTGACATTTGTGGACCAATAGAGCCCATGTCCTTTGGAGGTAATAGATATTTTATTACCTTAATTGATGACTTTAGCAGAAAACTTTAGGTTTATTTTCTTAAAGAAAAATCTGCTGCCTTTACTCTATTCAAGAACTTTAAGGTTCTTGCTGAAAATCAAAGTGGTCACAAGCTTGTAACTCTCTGCTCTGACCAAGGTGGTGAGTACACCTCAAAAGAATTTGATGAGTATTGCAGGAAACAAGACATAAAGCATCAGTACACTACTGCCTATACATCACAGCAAAACGGGATTACCGAAAGAAAGAACCGTACCATCCTCAATATGACCAGAACTATACTCAAGGATAAATGACTACTAAAAGAATTTTGGACAAAAGCTGTGGCATGCACAACTTATCTACTCAACCGATGTCCTACCAAAAGTGTCAAGAATATGACACCTCAAGAGGCGTGGAGCGGCTACAAGCCAAGTGTCACACACCTGAGAATCTTTGGGTGTATTGTATATTCCCAAGTTCCTAAAACCAAGAGGAAAAAGCTTGATGATCGTAGTGAGAAATGTATCTTCATCGAATATAGTAAAGAGTCAAAGACATATAAGCTCTACAACCCACTAACAAAGAAATTAGTGGTTAATAGAGACATTATCTTTGCTGAAGAAGGAGCGTGGAGCTGGAGGGATGAAGAGAAGGCCAAAGATCAACAAGTGTTGGAGGAGCCTGAAGAGCTCTCAACAAAAGTTTCGCTAAGTACCCCATCATCTTCTCAACCTGCCACACCGTCCACAGCACATAGGGACTCTCCACCTTCTATGGGAGATAGCAGCAGCAAATCCTCCACAAATCAAATCAGAATCAAGATGAGAAGTCTCAGGGAAATCTATGAGCAAACAAAAGATGGAGAGACTAATATTTTCTGCCTATATGCTGATCATGAGCCTCTCACCTTCCAAGAGGCTATCGAAGAAGATTGTTGGCGATTGGCAATGGAGGAGGAGATACACACCATCCAAAAGAATGACACCTAGGAGTTGACAACACTTCCACCAAACCAAAAGGCTATTGATGTTAAGTGGGTGTACAAGATCAAGTGCACTACAGAAGGTGAAGTTAATCGGTACAAGGCAAGACTAGTAGCTAAAGGCTACAAACAAAAGTATGGCATTAACTATGAAGAGGTTTTTGCACCGGTTGCAAGACTTGACATAGTGAGAATGTTGATCTCACTTGCCACTCATCACAATTGGAAGATATACCAACTTGATGTCAAGTCAGTCTTTCTCAATGGCGTGCTTGAAGAAGAAGTGTATGTACAACAACCAGAAGGCTTCATAAATGAAGGAGAAGAAAACAAGGTGTATCGCCTGAAAAAGGCATTATATGGCTTAAAGCAGGTACCAAGGGCTTGGAATGCACGCATTGATGGTTACCTTCATCAAAACAGCTTCACCAAATGTCCATATGAGCATGCCGTCTGCATGAAGAAAAACCATCATGGTAAATTTCTAATCATTTGTCTCTATGTTGATGATATGTTATACACAGAAAATAGTAGTGAAATGTTCTAGGAATTCAAGCAATCAATGTTTAAGGAGTTCGAGATGACGGATAACAGGTTGATGTCATACTTCTTGGCATTGAAGTGAAGCAACAACATGATGGAATTTTCATATCCCAAAAAAAGTATATGAAGGAGAGCTTAGAAAAATTCAAGATGAATGGCTGCAACCTTATGAACACCCCAGTTGCAACAGACACAAAGTTGTCAAAAGAAGGAGATGGACAAGTCATTGAACCAACTCTTTATAAGAGATTGGTTGGAAGCCTAAGGTACTTGACGATCACAAGGCTATAAATTGTCTATAGAGTTGGACTTGTGAGTCGGTTCATGGAGACACCAATGGAGACTCATTAGTTAGCTACAAAAAGGATCCTAAGGTACATCAAAGGCACTATGAATCTTGGTTTATTCTATGTTTATGGTGATGAAGCACAATTAGTTGGTTTTTCAGACAATGATTGGGAAAGTGATCAAGATGAAATAAAAAGTACTACTAGCTATGTGTTCTATCTTGGTTCTATCGCATTTTCTTGGAATCCAAGAAACAAGGAATTGTAGCTTTGTCTACCTATGAGGCGGAGTATGCAGTGACTTCATCTACTGTTTGTGAAGCTATATGGTTAAGGAATCTCTTGAAGGAACTGGAGCATTTAGAAGAAGAACCAATAGTAATTTACATGGATAACACATCAACTATAAAGCTAGCAAAGAACCCGATGCTACCTGGGAGGAGCAAACACATTGACACTAGGTTCCACTTTCTTAGAGACCATGTGAAATAAAAGACAGTAGAGCTCTAGTATTGCCACACCACTGAGCAAGTAGCAGATATATTCACTAAGGCATTATCAGGTGAAAGTTTCATGAGACTAAGAGACATGCTTGGCATGAGGACGTTTTGATTTAAGGGGGCATGTTGAAAGCTCAATAAATTAAAAAATAATGAGGCATTATGGTTTTCTAAACTGAAAAAGTTAAAATGTTTTTTCTTAACTGTTAGAGTTAATTAGAACCTTTGAATTTCTAAACTTATGTGTCTTTTATGTTCTCAACTATAGCCTTAAATTAGAGGAGTTTTTATTTTGGTGTTTATTGTAATAAAGAAGAAGAGTAAAGGTCTTGTAAGTTATACTTTATATGCCTATATATATAGAGGCCTTGTAAGGTGTTTTATAAGAAAGTAAAAGTAGAAGAGAAAGTGATGAATAATTCATAATCTTGTCTCTTGTTTTTTGTCTCTTAGTAGAAGAGAGAAAGTGAGGTGACTAGTTTGTAAACTAGCCCTCCTCGAGGTTGAAGGTGTTGTTGAAGTCAATTCTTAGTTTTTTATTAAAAGCTTTGGCAACCAATCTCGCTTTGTATCTAGAGATTTTACCAGTAGAATCACGTTTTATTTTGTATACCCAATGGCAACCAATCATTGTAAGATTTGGAGAATATGGAACTAACTAAATCCCATAACTGTAAAGCCAAAAATTCTTCATAGTGTTACACTAGTGTGTTTGGCATCATTTAAGCTAGCTGGTTCAATGTCAAAGTTGGATGTTGTATGATGACAAAACTTACGGTTTGGTTTTGATATTCCGGCTTTAGATCTAGTAACCATAGGATGAGTATTACCGGTTTTAGGAATTTAAACTGAAGGCACCGATTGGGTTGGATCAATTTTCAGAGCCAAAACTATAGTTTTAGTGGTATAATTTTCGGATCGGGATGTATGTATTCGGATAGGGGAGATGGTGAGTCGGGTGAAGACGAAGGCAATTCCGGTGAAGGATATGAGTTAAGCGGTTGGTTATTTAAAGAATCTAACGGCCGGGAATGTGAATGCAGATCAGAGGGTAGAGGATGAGAATCTTTAAAAATAGAATCTGTTGACGTAGTAGGATAATCAAGTGAGAAAAGAGAACTTGGATCGAGTCTTATCAGTGGAGATGATGGACATGTTTTTGGTTGAGTCACAGACGCCGCAAACATAAAATTGTTTTCTCGGAACTGAATATAGAGGCTAATGTAAACTTTACCTATTTCGTTGTCAAAACAACGATAACCATTACTGTTTATCGAATCACCAATGAAAGTACAACGCACAGATCTTGGTTGGAGCTTGCTTGAACAGTAGGGTCTTAACCAGAGGAAGCACGTACACCCAACTATTAGTATATGGTAGTCTGGTTCACTTTGGAACATTCGTTTATAAGGAGAATCGCCCTGCAAAACTTTTGTACGTAGTCTATTTATTAAAAAAAAAAAAATCGATGTTAGTACAGCTTCACCCCAAAATTTAATTAGTAAAGATGTTGTTTGCAAGAGAGCAACCGACATTTCTACTATGTGCCTGTGTTTACGCTCAGCTACCCCATTTTGGGTTGGTGTATATGGCCAACTTAACTGATGTTGAATACTTGACGAGGAGAATAAGTCTTGAGTTTCTTATTGACAAATTCCCCCCTTCCTTCCGATCTAAAGATTTTAATGTCTTAAAAATAGATTTACCACTTCAATTTTTTAACAGACGAAAAATTGAATACACTTATGATTTCTTCCTATGTAGATATAACCAGGAATATCTTGTGTAATCATCAATTAAAACTAGATAGAAATGAAAGCCAGAAACTATTGGAATTGAGTAAGGACCCCATATATCAGTGTGTATAAGCTCTAAAGGAGCATTTGTTACGGAGGTCGAATTAGGTAAATGGAACCTATGGCTCTTGGCCTTATCACAATTGTCATAGAAACAAATAGAAGATACAGGTAAATTCAAAGACTCTAATATTGAAAACAAAGTTTTGTATATGGGATGGCCTAGGCGGTTGTGCCAAATTGGTAATGGAGCACTCCTACTATGACAGGCTACAAAAGAGGACAATCTGGACGTTGAGCTCGGCAGTGGATAAACACCCTTATCATTGAAACCTCGGTATATCACTTTGTTCGGATTTTTGTCTTGGATACAAAAATGGTCTGCATCGAAGGCAACAAAGCAATTATTTTCTTTAGTGAACTTATTAATAGATATTAAATTTGTGAAAATGACGCCTAAATGGAGTGGGAATGACGCCTAAACCGATGTTCAGTACTTGAAGATTCTTTCCATTACCTACGGTGACTCTGGTTGGGCTGCTGTATGGGGCATATAAAGAAAGATTATTCACATCGGGTGTGATGTGATTACTTGCACCTGTGTCCCTAATAACCAAGTACTATTGAAGACACACACGGATTCACATATGGTTGAGAGAGCATTGGACTTGGCTGAGGCATCATATTTGGCTGGTACATCGAAGCAATATATGTAAAGGACTTGTGTGTATCCGATTGAAGCAATCTTGATGAGTTATGTGGTTTTTGGTAATTAAGATTGAGACGATGATAGCATTCCGCTGCTGAGTGGCCCTGCTTGTGACAAATTTGACAGAAAATTTTATTTCTCCGGAACTTCCCTTTGTCACGGCTCCGATCAAAACCATTGGATTTGTGATCTTGATTGACAGTATTGGTATGATCTTGTTGTGTAAAAGTGAAGGTAGATGAGGTTAAGCTTGATTGAGCAGCATTGTTGTGAATCTCTACAGCTGAAACTTCTTGTTCTTCAAGCATTAAAAGGTCATGTAATTCAAAGAGAGAAATTATACCAGACCGAGCTTGGATGGCCGTCTTGAAGGAGTTGTATTCAAACGAGAGTCCATTTAATGTATAGAGGACAAGGTCTTCATCCTCTAACAGTGTCAGATACTGCCTGTAATGTATTTGTTATTGATTTCAGTTGTAAACGCTTCTAAAGGTATTTTCCATGACTTTAAGAAGTGTTTTAACACCTTTTTAAAAGGTGTTAAAAGTATGCCGCTAAAACCATTTTTGTTGTAGTGATTTCATGCTTTGTTGCCACGTGTTTCATGCTTTGCAACCATCATTCAGTTATAAAAACAGCACCAGATGGGCTGACGCATCAATACCAAAAAGAGATTTGCATTTTTTTTTGGGGGGGGGGGGGGGGATTTTTTGGCACTATT
>JAOXJP010234239.1:0-10191 GCA_025762735.1 Platanus orientalis | reverse complement strand
CTAACTAGCACTAGTTTGTTGAGGGTGTATACACTATCTAGTATTGGTTTGTCAAGGGTGTATTAACTAAAACACTCCTAGATGGTTTTTTTCTATTGTGATTAGCCAAAAAGTGATGAAGTGTTGCAAAAGAACCACACTCAATCAACCTAAGTGCCATGTGGAATATTCATGGTATGTCTCAATTCGATCGATACAAGACCAATCTTGCAAGCCCATCATGTTAGGACGTTAGGAAAGAGGAGATGAAAACAAATCTTAGAGAGAGAGAGAGAGAGAGAGAGAGAGAGATGATGGTTTTTAAGCAAATGGGAGCAAATTTCCTGTCCAGGATGGTGTCCAGTGCACAAGGTGACTTCATTTGGAATAAAATGGGTGTGAATTTGAAATTGCATCTAACCCTTACCCATTTTATTCCATGTGAAGTCACCTCGTGTCCTCGACACCATCATAGACACCAAATCCTAGAAAGAACATCTATTTCGTAAGCAAATGGGAGCAAATTTTCTTCCAAGATGGTGTCCAGGGCACAAGCTGACTTCATTTGGAATAAAATGGGTGGGAATTTAAAATTGCATCTAACCCTTGCCCATTTTATTCCATGTGAAGTCACCTCATGCCCTGGACACCAAATCCTAATGCATGTTTATTTGAGATTGTTAAGGCGTTACTTACATTTGAAAGGGAGGTCATTCAAGCCCTAGTTTTGTTATATTTGAACAAAAAATTCTAGTAAAATTTTCTTATAGGCTGTCTGGTTGTCGTGAAAGGCTGGTTTTCTTGTGATTCTTGGTGAAAAATTTTGAAGTAAATAATTTTCAAACCATCTATCTGTTTGTTGAGAAAAAGAAGTCCTGGATTTTCAAAAATATCTCATGCACCTATTTATTTTCTTGTCAGCCACCAGTTTATTTTCAAACAACTCTTTCTGAAAATCCTTCCTTTTATGTGAAAATTATGATACAAAAGCTTTTCTTTTTCTTTTTCCTGGCAACCAAACAGCCATAAGAAAATAATAGAAAATTACAATTTTTTTTCTTCATTTCTTTTCTTTTCCTGTGTAATTTTCTTTTCTTTTTCTTTACTATCCATTTTTATTCAATTCAAGGCAACCAACAAGGCTATAGATAATTCTTAAGAAGCAAATCTTTTGTGACAAAAATTGGTTTTCTTGCTAACAACTTATTATTACATTTTTGGGGTGATTTATTATATGTTTTAGCAAGCAAGGAAACTGGGGAAGACTGTGAAGCTATCTAGGTTTATCTTTGGTTTGAATGGAAAGAAACCATCTACACCTCTTATTGCATTTTTTAGGGGTGATTTTATATGTTTTAACAAGGTATCATAGGCCTTAACCCCTACGTTACCATTTCCTTTGTTCCTCAATATTGCAATAAAGCAGCTGTTATAACATCCAAGGAACATGTTTCTTCTAAATGGAATGGTACAACACCTCCTCAATGAATCTCTTCCATTCTTGAAATGGATCTTTGTAACCATGAGGAATTCAGTTAAGTGAAATTGAGCTAACAGTCCTTACCAAAAAAAAACAAGCAAGGAAACTGAGAACGTACAATTAAGTAAGCTAACACTCAGCATGTTTCATAAATACACATATATTTAGTTATTGTAAAGTTAATCTGTATTTACCAAAACATCCTTCGTGTATCATATCATGCATTCATTGATTGATGCGGTATGATATCTCTCCATTCAGACCAAAGATTAATCAAACACCAAGCCTTTTCATATGCCTAGAAGGGCAGATGGCAGTTGTAGCTCTCAAGACAGTAGGCAAAATGGGGCTTAAGCAGGGCTGTCAATGAGCCTAGCCTGAGCTTTGATTTAAGCTCGTTTAATACGTGAGCCTGAGCCGAGCTTCATTAAGCTCAGCTAGCTAAAAGCTCATCTCATTAAGAGCTTGGTTTAGTTAATAATTTTATAATAAGCTTGACGAAACCGAACCAAGTTGGGCAAAGTTCGGCTCATTGACAACCCTAGGCTTAAGCATTGATCAGCAAATTATTGCATAGTATGCTCGTATTATTGTTTAAATTAAGTGTTCGTACAGTGGACATGTGAGACAATGCCGCAGACATTACTACCCTCATAGGAAAGGATCCTCTGTAGTTTTAATTTCAATGTATAGAGTGCATGAGTAAAAAAAAGAAAAAAAAATCAAAATTCAAAACCTTGTGTGACATGTTTGATATAAATAGCTCACTTCCAGATCTTTGATCCCTTTAATCCCTCGAATACCAACACCAATTACCACCAGAGTTTTTAACTGTAGAGGATCCTTTACCTACTGTCATGGACTTAGCTTCTCCGAACTCAGAAGATAAACTATGAACATGTTGAGTTGTGGTTTGAATTCAATGTCACTATGCAAGAGCCGTGTTGGGCTCTCACACGGAACCAACAAAGGCAAACTAGCTTTGGAAAGTGGTTTCCTATTTTAACCTCTCTCAATGTAAGGTCTTTGAATAAGGCTTCAATTAGGGTTTTCTCAAAAGAGGGGTTTTGGCTTGGGGTTTCTTCTCTTGAAGACTAAAATAGGGTTTTAGAAGATGAGGCAGCCAGTGCTCTTGTAATCTCTGGTTTTACATAGTGAAAGCTCTCTTGATCGTCTTTGTCCGTGGACATAGGCTTTAAGCTGAACCACGTTAAATTGTCTTGTGCTTTATGTGTTTGTTGTTTGCATTAATTTTTTCTTCTATTTATTGTTGGGTACAATTCAAATCTAGGCTTCCGCACAACAAATTGGTATCAGAGCCTTAGGTTGTGATTGAATTTTTTTGACGTGGCAACAAAGTATGAAGTGGAGAAATTTGACGGACATAATAGCTTCAGTCTATGGGGTATGAAGATGCATGCATTGTTGGTTCAATAAGGACTGACCAAAGCTTTGATGGAGAAGGAAAAACTTCTTGCGACGATAAAGGAAGACAAAAGGGAGGAACTTAACCTCAAAGTACTTAGTGCGATTCGGTTGTGTTTGACCGATGAGGTGTTGAGAGAAGAGTCTACGTGGTGGCTCAAGTTGGAAAGCCTACACATGACAAAGTTTCTCACGAATAGGTTGTATTTGAAACAATAGCTCTATACATTGAGGATGAGAGAATGTATTTCTGTGAAAACTCATTTCGATGAATTCAATAAAATCATTATGGATCTTAAAAACATTGATATTAAGATTGATGATGAGGATTAAACTATCATTGTTTTGTGCTCTTTACCTACATCATATGAACACTTTGTTACGACCTTACTCTATGGAAATGATACCATCTCCATGGAGGATGTAAATGCATCCTTGCATTCTAGGAAATTGAGGAAGAAGATATTTGAAGAAAAGGGTGAACGACAGATAAAGGGTCTGTTTGCGTGAGGTAAAATAAATGAAAAAAAGTTCTGAAAGTGATAAAAGTCAGTCTAGAGGAAAAGGTAAGATGCGATGCTTTCATTGTAAAAAATATGACCACATGAGGAGGGATTGTCCAGAGCGTTCTGACATGAAGAAAGGTGATAATCCCAGTACAACATTAGCAAGGGACTAAGAAGAGTACATTTGAGATGTACTCATAATCTCCAAAAGGTATGGACACATTTTCTCATGATGAGTGGATATTAGATTCAGTTTGTCATGTTCATATTTGCTCCAGGAAAGAATATTTTGATACGTTTCAAGATAAAAAGACATGTTTTGTTTCTTTGGGTGATGGATCTACTTGTGATGTCACGGGTGTTGGAATGGTGAAGATCAAGATGTTAGATGGAGTGGTTCATATTTTGGGTGATGTGGCGTATGTCCCAAAGATGAGAAAAAATTCAATATCCTTAGGTGGAGCCATGAAAATCACACGTGGTTGTTTGGTTTTGATGAAGGGAAAAAAGTGTTGTGATGGTTTGTATCCTCTGATGGGGAATACGGTGATTAATAGTATTCCTTTAACCTCGACAGGTAGTTGGAAACGGGGTGCATGAAATAACAAGCCCTTGTATAGGGTCTCTTTTACAAATGCAACAAAGAGAGGTGGTGCAAGTTTCCAAGCAGCAGATGATGGTGATGAGATTCCTGTGATTGGAGATGATTAATCTAGGTCCTTCTCTGGAGTTGACTAGGCTAGTCACCTCTGGGCAGCTACACATGTGCATTGGCCGTGTATGATTGAGTAGGATGGTTTCAAGACCGAATTGATTTGATAGTATGTGTAGCGGTGTTTTTTAAAGGCCAATGGTTGTTTGTGGTGATAACAAATAAGTTGCGATTCAGGTTTAAGGTGGAGGTGTGTTCCAGGTACATATGGTGTAGAATTTACTAAGAAGGACAAGTGCATATTTTATTTAAGGTGGTTCCGGAATGTGAGTCAAGGTGGAGTATGATGCACATGTCACAGGTTCTATGTTTTGTAAAGATACAAGTGTTCGCAGTATTCAGAGTTACCCTTCAGGGTTGTGTGAAGAAGATGAGAGTAGAGTTTTTTGTATTATGTAGGCTTGGTAGAATTCAAGCCAAGGTGGAGATTTGTTGAGTTGTAGCGTAAATTCAATGTCATTGTGCAAGAGCCGTGTTGGGCTCTCACACAAAACCAACAAAGGTAAACCGGTTTTGAAAAGTGGTTTCTTATTTTAACCTCTCTCAACATAGGGTCTTTGAATAGGGCTTCAATTAGGGTTTTCTCAAAAAAGGGGTTTTGGCTTGGGATTTCTTCTCTTGGAGACTAAAACAGGGTTTTAGAAGAGGAGATAACTGGTACTCTTGTAATCTCTGGTTTTACATAGTGAAAGCTCTTTTGATTGTCTTTGTCTGTGGACGTAGGCTTTAAGCCATACCACGTTAAATCGTCATATGCTTTGTGTGTGTTTGCTGTTTGCATTAATTTCTTCTTCTATTTATTGCTACATACAATTCAAATCTAGGGTTCCTTACAACAGAACAAAATGCCTGAAATGCAAGTGAGGTCTCTAAACTCTCCCCCTATCACGTGAGGCATGAAACTATGCGAGCTTCCATGGTTGGTGTAGCTTGCCTGCCAGCACGATCTATACGGATTGTACTACCTTCATTAGCCAGCCAACACCATTCGCTTGTTGAGCTGAATGAAAACTCGATGGGAATCCAAGGGTGGCTGAAAGACGAGTCATCCACGTCATTTTGTCACTCGCACGGTTCAACCATCATCATAGGAGCATGTATGTGTATGATAATTACTTTGTGTCGCTCTATATTTCTTCCACTGCCTACTATACGACTAGACAGTTGTATAGTCCTCTGTGGACCCCAGAATCATTAAATACCATTGAAATGGGATCGGTTTATGAGCACTTCCCTTAACTAACGCTAACCGCCGCACATTGTCAGGGGGCAGACACATAAGTGTTGAAAAGTGATTTACACTTTTTTTTTTTTTTGGGGGGGGGGGGGAGGCGCATATTCACTTTTCGGCGCTGATGTGCCTGCCTGCCACCAAACAGGGAGCGGTGGTTAGCATTAGTTAAGGGGAGTGTTTTTTATCCTCTTTGCATTGAAATGCCTTCCTGGCCATAAAAAAAGGATCCTCTCTTCCATGATATTCTTTCTTGGTTTTTATTAATCAATAGTTAAAAATTTTAAAATATAATAATAGAAATTTATAATATATTTTTCAAAAATATAATTTAAAATTTGTATAGATGATTCATCATTTTTCACAAATTCATTCTCTATATATTGATTTAGCTGTGATTTATTGAATATAATGCATTAAATGGATAAGCTGGTTACTATAGAGTTATTCATTAGCTAAGAAGAAATAATCCTTTTATAACTTCTTATGCAAAAAATCTTCATGTCTCCTTTTCAAGTATTTATATTTATTATTTTCAAGAAAAGACCTTAATGCTATCACATAAAATGTTTTAAGTACCAAAAAAAAAACCAACATAGAGCATACTAAACTAATTTTTAGTAGCAAATATTGGAGGTCATTAGTTATGTATTACAGAACCAAACTAGGTCTCTTGAAAAAATTATTTATTAATAAAGATTATTACCTCACCAAATATTAATTATCATATTCAACTATAACAGTTAAAAGTGAATAAATAAAAGGTTTTAGAATGAAATTTCATCCTTTTTGCATTTAGCTTCCTCGCATGTCTTCGAGAAAATACTTATTTTCCCTACTTACACTTAAATATTGTGCTTGAAACCAGGGAAAATGAAATTTCAATCCTTCTATGTAGGAGCTTATAACTTGGGAATCACTCATAAAAACAAAAAAG
Source organism: Platanus orientalis (assembly GCA_025762735.1). Classification (NCBI taxonomy): domain Eukaryota; kingdom Viridiplantae; phylum Streptophyta; class Magnoliopsida; order Proteales; family Platanaceae; genus Platanus; species Platanus orientalis. The sequence goes on along the minus strand of JAOXJP010234239.1, from coordinate 3,921 downwards.
AAAACAAAACAAAAAACAACGATGAATATGAATTTTCCATGTATTACAACAGTAATTAGAGAAACTTTTTCCAACACTCATAAATGATACAGTTAGAAGATACCTATACACAATGACTTCAACATCGATGGGATCGGAGGATGAAAGATTCATCATTCTTGTGCTAAAGAGTGACATGTGTTCCTCCATTTTTATTTACTTCTTACCTCATTTGAAGACAGGTTGGATAAACAAAACTCAAAAACATGGTAAATAAAAAATAATAAAATTTTTTTTTATCCATCCCCAATAATTTCATAAGTTGGGGGGGCGGGGGGAAGGGTTTGGGCATATTTCTTGAGTAGTTAAAACAATGGAATAATGAGCATGTGGTCTAAGTCGTCCCTTTGGGAAGTAGGCATTGAATGAATGTGGGTTCTAATTACTGCACGTAGGACGTGTACCCCTAGTCAGTCAAAGCGAGGGGCATTAAAATTAGGAAGTGTTGGACGTTCGTTGTTGTTCATGTGCATGACATTTGTAGGCAAGTTAGAAGGGTTTTAATTGATAACATTATTGAAGGTTGAAGTGGTAATAAATGGAGTGGGAACACTTGCACATGGTCTCTTGTTTCCTCCCCGTTTGGATAGAGACATTGAAAAAAAATGATAGAACTTAGCATAAATAATATCAGAATCATAAAAAAAAAAAAAAAAAAAAATCTAAAAAAAGGTTAACATGGGAGAGGTTTTTTTTTTTTTAATTTTTAATTTTTCAATCCATGCTTTACTAGTTACATAAAGAGTTTAAGGCCCCGATTAGTAGATCCCAAATGCCGAGAACTGAGAGATTGTAAGGATCAAGATACATTTTAAGTGTCCGTGTGGGTGAACACATCTCTAGGAGCGATGGTTGTACACTATCGAGGGGTGACAGTGAGCAAAGTTAACTCGGCTCAGCTTGGAACTTGGCTTGTCATGAGTTTGGATTTGAGCTTCTTTTCTAAACGAGCCTAAGCTAAGCACAGCTCACTAAAAGCTTGGTTAATTTCTTGTTTTGTTTTTATTTTTTAATTTTTTATAAATAATATATGTAATATGTGAAATAGTAATGATTAGAAAAAAACAACTTAGGTTACTAAGCCATTAGGCTGACCATTTTGGCCTACTTTTACGAACCCTAACCAAGACTGATGAGCTTTGTGTTCATGTGACCATTTTGAGCTGACAAAATGTCTCTAGTGTTTATGTTGAATTATAAGCTGACACATGATGTGGTTGGGTTCAAAAAAGTGTTCATGTGTAAAAAAGAGACTAAATTCAAAAACATATCATGTGTCAATCAATGGCACGCCTACATAGGCCTGTGTCAACACAGACAATCATTCTCCTGTATATTTTGCTTCTTGGAGAGGGACCAGCATAATTGGTGGGAAAGGCAGGTAACATCACGCAGCTTTGGATTGCTATTGGGGGATATTCAACCCCAGCCCTCTCTCCTTAATGCCTAAGAGGAAAATGTCGTAGCACTCACCCATGGTACCCAACGGATTTGGTGCTACCCCTAACGTCAGACTGACATCAAGGCCCAAAACATCAGCACTGAAAAAGTGATTTACAACTTTTGGGGGATGCTTTCACTTTTTGGTGCTAATGTGTTGGCCCTTGATGTCGGGCTGACCTAAGGGGGCTGTACCAAACCCTTGGGGTTTTGGGGGCATAGGCAAAAACGGAGCTATATCCCTTGTACCATTCGTATCGTGTAACACTTGTACCACAAGATACAAGGGGGTGGGGCCCATACACTATTTACATGGGGGGCCCACCCCCTTGTGTCTTGTGGTACAAGTGTTACACGGTAAAAGTGATACAGGGGATATGGTCCCGGTGGAAACATATGTGTATAAGCAACATGTAGACATTTGTGGATTTAGAGAATTTTTTTTTTAAAAGATGGTATCTATATGATATAACATATGATTATATGAAGTAAATATATATGTTTATTGAAATTGTTTTTATCTTAATCATTTACAATGAAGAACTTTAGTGATGGATATGGATTCACCATGCTATCTACTGACTATATATATGATATTAAGGGTGCGCATTATGTGAACTTTCAAAGTTCAACTGACTTCATCTAATCAATGTGAGTCTTGTGGTATTCTCCTTTCATCATAAAAGAATCAAATACATTAATACATGATAAGATTTGGTGTAAATCCAACAGCAGTACGTGGTAATTAAGATACAATGATATATAGGAAAATTCTAAAATATTTACAAGATACAAGTCAATTGTTATCTCTCTCTCTCTCTCTCTCTCTGTGTGTCTCTGTGGAAGGTAATAATAATTTTGTAACACTTACAAGTGTTTATCGTTCTAGTGGCATCAATTATGTGTACAAGGAGAGATGAGAAAAAAAAGATTCAAAATTCAACTCAACATGCATGATAAACGATTTAGGCTGTTTAATGCATGTCTATCCAGACTGGATTTTGTGCACATAAAATTTGTGTGTAATGCATGCACACAGACCAAGGGATGGACACATCAGCATCAAAAAGTGCTAAGCACCCCCCAAAAAGTGTAAATCACTTTTCGGTGCTGATGTATCTACCCCTTGGTCCATGTGCATGCTTTGCACACAAATTTTATGTGCACAAAAGCCAGGCTCAATTTGAATTAATATTCTTGTGTTAATATTTCCATAAACTAAAACCAAGATTATACTGTGCACCAGTGAAACGAGCTTTTTCAGAAATTTCTCTGCCTTTTTTTTTTCTTTTTCAGCTACCATTACCTTCCTTTTCAATAGAGCTGAAGATCTCTAAGTTGCCCTAATCTTACCCTACCATTCTTAATGGCATCTCATCCTTACGAGAAGGAATATGATTAGTTAGTCAAGTTTATTTCCTTGTAACATGACGTACGGCTGAATTAGAAAGGTCTGAAGGGACCATGGTCTGCCTATTCAATCATTCATCTCTCTTTACTATTACTATTATTACAAAAATAACAAACAGTATTAAAAATCAAAAAGTGTACCCCATAATTATTTAGGTGAATAAATGAGGGTGATATCACCTGTTACGCTCCTTTGTGGGGCAAGACACAATAGGATGGGGTCCATTCACTTTTTGGAATGTCACATTACCTCCAAAAGTGAATCAGCTCCAGCCCCACCCCACTGTGTCGTGCCCCACAAGGCATCACACAAGGGGGCGTCACTGGTGATTTCATCCCAAATTAATGTACCTAATATTGTGCCAGCAATTATAACTATTAGAACAACCAATAACATACATGATCTAGCAAAGACTCCCCCATTATTTTTATACATTTCTTATGTTCATTATCAAATTTAGTCATCATGCATATATATATATATATATATATATATATATAGAGAGAGAGAGAGAGAGAGAGAGAGAGAGAAGCATTGAAATAGGGCAATTGGAAGTAATTTTTCCAATTGCAAGTGATCCTTATGATTGCTGCTACTTTTCATTTTAGGTAAAAGACCCACGTGTATTAATTCAAAAAGGACAACCCCAACCATAGCATCATTTTCACCTGTTAAAAAAAAAAGAAAAAGCCTAACTTCAACCATGTAACAAAAATACTCTGTTTGCTACTAATGTCATGTTGCTCCAATCACATGCAACTATCACCTCCCATGTGGGAGGACCTAAGTTCAAACCTATAGTGGGTGGTTTTCCAAGTAAGGGCTAATGACTGAAATCCTAGAGAGTGCTTTTTCTTTTATTTGACCTTCAGGGTCTACATTAGTATCTGTTCATCTCATCCCTCCTCAATCCAACGGTCCCAACCCAATCAGACTCAAGCAGATGACTTTCACTGCACACTAATTCCCCCCCCCCCTCTCCAGGCAATCAACCCCAAGACTTCCCACTAAAAATTAGGTGAAAATGAATC
>JAOXJP010234238.1:0-10191 GCA_025762735.1 Platanus orientalis | reverse complement strand
TCATGATTTCTACTAGAGCCTTTTTCCTTTCTTGTGTGTAACTCACAAAACTTCTTGTGAGTTCTGTTCTACATCAAAAAACGTCCAAAACACCAAATTCATAAACACATCATGTGTCAATCAATGGCATGCTTAACAATGACATTCATTCTCATTTGTGGTTGGAAGAAAATGTTCTATGATGACTAAGTGTCAGTAGCGTTTATGGTGAATTGTAAGCTGACATGTCTTGCGTTAGGGGTCAAAAACGTCCAGAAAAAATTGAGATGAAAAAATAGACGTTCAAAATGAGACACCAAATTCAAAAAACACATCATGTGTCAATCAATGGCAAGTTTACAGAGGTCTGTGTCAACATAGACAATCATTCTTTTTTGTCATTGGAAGAAAATGTTTTGTGATGACAAAGTGTCTATAGTGTTTATGGTGAATTGTAAGCTAACACATCTTGTGTTGGGGTTAAAAACGTCCACAAAAGTTTTCCGATGAAAAAGTAAATGTTCAAAATGAGATACCAAATTCAAAAACACATTGTGTGTCAATCAATGGCAAATGTTATGTGATAACATAGTGTCTAAGGGGTTAGATGCAGTATGCAGATACTACAGCTCTACAAAAGGGAGAACCAAGAACAAAAAGACAGAATTGTCCTATCGCTATTACGAAACTGTCTCTCTCTTTCTCACTGGCCTTGATACCTACCTCCACTTTGACTAAAAAACGAGAACTAATGCACAAATTGTACCCTTCAAATGGCTACACTATAAACCAGAACTGTAAAACACCTGCATAGGAGAAAAGGAAGAGCTTGGGTTGGCCACCTGTGTAGTGTCAGCCTAAGCTTCTTCAATGCCTAAATCAGAGACTTGCTTCTTAGTAAAAATTAATGTAGGAATCCTTAGAAAAATTCTCATACCTTTAGAAGATTTTGTGATGTTCTTTTAAAGAACTAGAGGGGCGCATAGCCAAGGATTTTCGTGTGAATTCTTAGCTGGAGCTAGCATCTTGGTGCTTAATAGTTGGCTAAAATTTCAGCATTGTATTCCTTACACGGATCTCAGAGTAGATCTTGAGCTCATGGTTGACCTTCTTTATGATTAGTCGGGCCAAGCTAACCTTGTTTCATGTGCTAACTCAACTTTCTTGACTTGAGTAGCTGTGCCGAGCTGATTTGTTTTGCAGGATTGAGCTAACATGCCAATCCGACCATTAGGTCGCCGGGTCGGGGACCTAGGCTTATTCGATGTTGAGCTGACCAATTTTGCTTAGCTAAGCATATTATGACCTATCAAGAACAAAGAGGAGAAGCCAACAAGTGTTCTTGGACCATAGTCAGCATTTTTCCTACTAAAAATATATGTGAGAGTTAATTATATAAGATATAAGAAGCAATCAAGCATATGGAGAAGAATAGGTGGTCAGGCAGCAATCACTCGCAGTGCAGACTTTTGAAAGGCCAGTTCAAGAATCATGGGCATTTCAACACCTATCCATCTGGTTGGTCAGTTCTATGAATTACATCACATACTATCAAAGAAATTGAAATGGAGTGCTCATGCTCAGCTGTTGGAGCCAACGTTTGAGCTGCAACCATGCTTACCTGTCATTTGAAGAAAATGTTTTGTGATGACAAAGTGTTGTAGTTTTCATGGTAAATTGTAAGCTAACACATCTTGTGCTGGGGTTGAAAAACATCCAAAAAAAAAAAAACGTTTTTAGATGAAAATGTAGATGTTCAAAATGAGACACCAAATTCGAAAACATCATGTGTCAATCAATGGCACGCTTACAGAGGTCTACGTCAACATAGACAATCATTCTCCTTTGTCATTGGAAGAAAATGTTATGTGATGACATAGTGTCAGTAGTGTTTATGGTGAATTGTAAGCTGACATGTCTTGTGTTGGGGGTTAAAAATGTCTATAAAAGTTTTCAAATAAAAAAGTAAATGGTCGAAATGAGATACCAAATTCAAAAATGCATCATGTGTCAATCAATGGCATGCTTACAAAGGTCTGTGTCAACATGGACAATCATTCTCCTTTGTCATTAATTGGAAGAAAATGTTTTATGATGACAAAGTATCTATAGTGTTTATGGTGAATTGTAAACTGACTCATCTTGTGCTAAAGTTTTTTCCCAGCTTGTATCAAAGATGGAATTAAGCTTATAATTTAAAGGCATGTAAATCAATAGGTATATGTCATCTATTTCTCACCTAATGTTTGTTGATGATTTACTGTTGTTTGACAGATCTAATAGGAACACTATCAGTAAAATTAAAGAAATGTTGGAAGCCTATGAAAAGTGGTATGGACAACAAATCAATTTCCAAAAATCCTCAATGCGCTTCAGCAGAAATGTCATTCAAGAGAAAAGAAAATAATTCATATCCATGATGGGGGTTCAAAAAATAGAGAAAAATGAAAAGTAGCTTGGTGCATATCTGCTCTTAAATTCATCAAAAAAGAGTACTTGTCAATTTTTTATTCCGAAGGTGGATGCCAAGTTAATTGGCTAGAAGGAAAATTTTCTATCACATGTAGGAAGGACAGTCCTGATAAAATCAATCCTAACAACTATTTCGGTATTCCACATGGCCTCATGTATTATTCTAAAGTAGATTTAAAGGAAAATCAACTCTTCTCAAAGGGATTTCTAGTGAAGTTTTAAAAAGGGAGGAAATCATTTATATTTTAAAGCATAGAGACACTTTCAGTATGAAATCAACAAAAGGGGATTGGGAATCAGAGACATGAAGATTCTTAACAAATCCTTAGTAGCAAAGCTGGGGTGGAGACTCCTAGACAATCCGGATGAAACATGGATTAGAATTCTTAAAGCAAAATATTTAAGAAGTCAAATATTTTGGATAGTAAAATGTTCAACAAATGCATCATAGACTCGGATAGACATTATGAAATGCAGAAAAATTTAAAATAAGAAGCTTGCTGATTGATAGGAAATGGCTTCAACACCAAGATTTTGCACGGGTCATGGATACCAAACTCAAAAATCCTTATGGAGTTGGTTGACTCAAATCTGGATGGTACAATTACTGTACAAGATCTAATTGATAAAGACTCCAGAGCATGGAATGAAGAATTTATCATATCCCACTTTGATAGGGTCACAACTTCTAAGATTTTGTAGATCCATTTGTCTAAAGATGAATTGCATGATGAAGACAGACTAATATGGACCAAAGTTCCATCGATAAATTCTCAACAAAATCTGTTTATAAATTAATATTTAAATTAGTAGGATCTTCTTCATCTCTAAATGAAGAAGATAAAAAGTTTTGGTTGAAATTTTGGAAGGAGAAAAGTGTGCCTCTCCGAGTTCTAATCTTTGTTTGGAGATGCCTCAACGGAGCTCTGCTATTAAAGAGCACAATGGAAAATTTTATATCTAGTTATGGTCCCTTATATCCTACATGTGGAAATGAGAGAGAGAATATTGACCATATATTTTTTGAATGTGAATTGGCTCAAGTGGTGTGGTTTGGATCTCTTCTTGGACTCAAGAGTGTACTGCAAAACATTTCAAGAATAGATAAATGAGTGGTTATCATCTCCCCCTCCCTTCAAAATATTTCAATAAGGTGTTATAATACTATGGTGTATTTGGAAGACAAGGAATAAATTGATATTTACACACAAATCGGTCTTGGTAGAATCCTTAATTGCTAATGCCATATTGATGATCAGGGATTATAGTCCAAATCCAGAGATTTCAAGCTCCGTTTCAAATGACACATCTGGAAACTAAGGTGATAGTAATTATTCTAAATTTAGGCCTCCTCCTAGAGATTCTCTCAAGATCAATGTTGATGGTTCAATAGGTATTCCATGTGTTATTGTTGCTTTAGTCAAGAATAATAGACGCCCTTTCTTCTAAGGTGAATCTAAAGAACGGCATCCATGTTGTCTTGAAGAGGTTGAAGCAATGGATTTTTATTTGGGTCTCATGTTAGCAAAAGATTTTTCAGGCTTGTCAATTCTTCTTAAAGGTGATAATCTAATGATTGTGAAGTTACTCAATGATAGAGATACACATCCCCCTTGGTGAATTTGGAACATCATTTTAGATTGTCATGGTTCTCATCCAAAATCGTCATGTATCCATTTCATATGTTCCTCGAGATTTTAATAAAGCAGTCCATGCTATGGTAGTTATTGCATCTAAGGAACATGCATGTCTCCCTCAAATGAAATGGTACAAAACTCAATTCCTCAAAGAATTTCTTCCATTTTTGCAATGGATCATTGTAACCGTGAGGAATTTTAAGTTGAACGAAATTGAGCTAACACTCATTACCAAAATAATTAAATAAAGTAAGATATATATAATAAAAAAAATACTCAAATATTGGGATAAAAAATGTTGAACACTCAATTGCCCAAGACCTTTGGATCCTTCTTCATCTAAACAAACCATACCACCCATGCATTGACATAATAGCCACACTCCAACAAATTTTAGGGAATCAAAATCATCTTGATGAGGTTAAGCTCTTTATAACACTGGTCAATTAAATGGAAATGATTCAAGATAAAGAGAGCTATGCATGTTGTTGTGACTTGAAATGTTGGATATTAAGAGAATTGATGTTATATGGGCATATGAAGATAATAAGGTCGATAAACCAATTTATACCATAACCAATTATGTAGTGGCATGCATTACCTATTGCACAAGCCTCAAGCGAGAGAATTTGATAGTCATGAACTCAAGACACCTTTTTCTACTTGGCCAAGCCTCCTAAATTGTGTTCCAAATTAAATTAAGAAAGCAAAATAGAAGAAAATGAATATGAAATATGTGTGGGTTGACTAGATGTCGACAGTGGTGGACAATTGGGGATTTGGTGTTACATATGATCTTTTAAATTGAAATAATGTACTGTGTATAATGCCCGTTCATATGTCAAGTAATGAGAACAGTTAGCTGCCAAATCCTCTGATGGTTGTCAACCCTTCGACTTACATGGGTATCTATCAAGAAGATTCAATATCTTTCCCCATACCTCTTAATCATATCTATAAGATGCCCTCACCATATAAATAGGCCATGAGTATTGATTGAAAGGTGTAACTTGAATTTATTAAATTAAAAAATGATTAATCACACATAAAATATTAGAATTATTAAAGAAAAAGGATTAGAATAACTTTCCTATAGCTCCCCAAGTGTGAAACTACCTTAAAGAATCAGATTCTCTCTTCTCATCTCTTTTTCATTTATCTCTTTTCGTTTTTAGTGAAAACATAAGGTAAATAAAGAAGGGATGTTCTTACTTTTTCATAAAACCAAGGGAAATAGAATTTGGGTCATGTGTTAGAATTGTGTGCAAATAGGATTTTATACCTATTGTGTCTCACTAACAAGTAACAATCATTTGGGGTTTTAATTTTTTTTAAACATGTTTTCACGATGTAGGTGAATTCACTAATCCTTCACCCAATATCTTTGCCCTACCTTTCCAATCAAATACCATATATCTATTGCTTAAGTCTCACTTTTATAGAAGGTATTTTTGTAAAATGAGTTGTAGGTAGTTAATTTTGGGAAGGTTAAAAAACTGTGAGTTTATTACCATGATCCCAATATTTGTACCAAGTAGCCTCAAAATTACCATAGTATATTTTTTTCATATAAATTGTATAATAAAGAGGCATATAATTATACCACGCATTCTTTAACATTTAAATCATATAATCAGTAGAATTGAGCTAAGAGACTTCCAAGACCAAAAATAATGTAAGCTGAATTAGATGGTTTTTGTCATTGTTATTTATTATAAAGAACCATAAATCATTTTCAAAGGTCGGTTCATCAGATTTCTCCATGGGGATTATATGCCTAGTACACTTAAGAGTGACAAAAATAATGTAAGATGAATTAGATGATTATTGGCACACAGTAAATAGGATATTTTCTCTTGAGTATTTTCCAGTTTTCTCTAACAGTGAAGAATTGATTCATCGACATTATGATCATGATCATGATCATTATTATTTATAATAAAGAGCCATGAATCATTCTCAAAGATTGTTACATCAAATTTCTCCATGGAGATTACATGACTAATACATGAAAGAGTAACAAAAATAATGTAAGCTGAAATAAGTGATTTTCTACACGCGGTAAACAGGAAATTTTCTCTAGAATATTTCCCAATTTTCTCTAATTGTCAAGAAAAGATTCATCAACGTCGTCGTCATCATAATCATTATTATCATTATTATTTATTATAAAGAACCATGAATCATTCTCAAAAATCTATACATCAAATTTCTCAATCAAGATAATATGATTAATACACTTGGGAGGAACAAAAATCCCAAGCATAAGCAAAATTTTCCACAAGAGTGGACTAAACCAGGCAACGGTTGGTTACCAACCACATGCTGGACTCTTAGGATTTTGTTTGAAAAAATATAATAAACCTTTTTTTATAAAGAACAGTAGCTCCATGTGAACCCTCTATATTCATCAGTTTTGGCTTAACTAAAAAAAGTATAAATAAAATAATAAGAAGAAGAACGAAACGCTGCTGGTTTTACTACTACTACTACTAGGCTCAAGCCCTTGGTTTCTTCAAGCTTTACAAGGGGCGTTCGAGGAGCCGGCCGGTTACCAACTCAAGGAAAGCTTCTCCAGTATCCACTTGCTTTCTTTGTAATTAGAGAGCGGTTTACGGACATGACACCTCATTATAAATTCCTTTTTTGGAAAACCAGAAATCCGTGGGTGTGAGGAAAATCCTTGTTGCCACTTGGGAGAATCCACGTGTCAAAAACCCTCCAACGGGTGTTGCACACGTGGTAGAATGAGCAGCTCGGGAATCCATTATTGCGACGAGGAAGACGGCGGAGTAGCCAATAGTGGGATGGGGACCACGTGGACACTCGGGATTTCGGGGGGGCCAGAACTTTGTGGGCCCGGCCCGTGTGGGGTTAGAGAGAAAGAGTTTCGTCCGTTAGCGAGCTGAAACAACTATAAATTGATGAGACGTGGCTGTGTCTCTCACTCTCGATCAACACTTCTTTAAGCTCTCTTTAAGCCCCTCTCTCTCTCTCTCTCTCTCTCTCTCTCCTCCTCTCTCTTCTCTTTCTCTCTCTACTTCCTTAAGACCCCAGAAGAAGCTACAGAGCAGAAGCAGAGTTATCTTTCTAATCTCTGTTGCTTATTGTTCATCTTCTGAGCTTCCATTTCGAATTTCTTCTCTATTTGTTGATTCGGGACATTTGAACATTCAGGTATTTGATTATAATGTTGATATCTTAAATGGGTATGCTTTGATTCTTGTGGGTTTTGATGCATTTGAAATCCTGTTTCACCTTTTTTTTTTGGGTTGCTGAGAATAATTTTGGGCTGTTTCTGTAGTGCATTTGATTCAAAAACTGAAGATGACGAAGCAGAATGTGGTGGTTTCAGATGCAAAATCTGCGATTAACATGGCGATTACAGTAGCCGTCTCCAATTCGTCCCTGTTTTTGTCGATGGGACAGAACCCAACAGCATCGGGGGGGTTTATCAGCATTTCTCCTGAGAAGCTTATAAAGAAGATTGAAACAGAGGAAGAACCTGAAATTGATTCTTGGATTGATTCCATGAAAGCTTCGTCTCCTACCCATATCAACTCCTCGGATTCTCTATCTGAGACTAAGGATCAAGGCTCTTGGATCGTATGTTTCAGACTTCCTTCTTCTGAGTTTTTTGTTCTTGTTGTTTCTTTTCCCTGTTCTACAATGACGATTCTCCTTTCTTTGTTGAATTACAGCTTCATCTCCCGTCGGCTTTGAACATGTTTGAAGAGATTACGAATGCTTCAAAGGGGAAGCAAATCGTTATGTTCCTCGACTACGACGGCACCCTCTCGCCGATCGTCGACGATCCGGATCGAGCTTTCATGTCCCACACGGTTAGTCCTTAAACTCTACTTCTATCTTTCTTGTTTTTTCCTCTCTAGATTTTGTTTTTCTTCAACTTCATAGATGATTGAGTTTCTTTTTCTTCTGGTTCTGCAAATCAGATGAGAGAAGCTGTAAGGGACGTGGCTAGATTTTTTCCTACTGCTATCGTTAGTGGGAGATGCAGAGACAAGGTACATTTTTTTTCTTTAAAATCTTTAATTTTCAGTTTCTGGGTTCTAATTTTCTACCCACAATCTCTAAAACACATGATTCTATGAGACTGGTTTTTTTTTAATCAAATTTTAATAGTTTTGCCTTGCTTTTCTTTTTTACTACTAGGTGTATAGCTTTGTGAAATTAGCAGAGTTGTACTATGCCGGAAGTCATGGAATGGACATTAGAGGACCAGCCAAAGGTCCCAAATACAAGAAGGTGAGTGGTACAGTGAATGGTGTTCATTTCTCCTTTCCTTTTAAATGACTTGTTTTCTTAAGATGTTCTTTTTGCTTCTCTTCTAAATTTTTTTTGGGGTTCTAGCAGGGTAATCAAGCGCTTCACTTCCAACCTGCTACTGAGTTCTTACCCATGATTGATGAGGTTCGCTTTTTTTTTTTTTTTTTTTAAGCTTTAATTATTCTGAAAATCGCCAAATACATTAAATTAGCTTCGAAAGATGTAATTTTTTTTTTCTTTATTATTTTCAGGTTTACAAAGCATTATCGGAGAAAACTAAATCCACTCCAGGAGCAAGGGTGGAGAACAACAAGTTCTGTGTATCAGTGCACTTCCGATGTGTTGATGAAAAGGTAAAAAAAATAAAACCATTATTTTTATATCTACAATATCTTTATATGTTAATGTTCTACAAAGAGATTTTGTTTGACTTGAGATTTGTATTGCAGCGATGGAGTGCTCTTGCAGAGCTGGTTCGATCAGTGATCAGGGAATACCCAAAGCTTCGATTAACTCAAGGGAGGAAGGTGAGACTTGTCCTCTCTCTCTCTCTCTCTCTCTCTCTCTCTCTCTCTCTGCAATAATTATTGGTATGATAAAGATTTAAAGCTCTCTCTCTCTCTCTGCAATAATTATTGGTATGATAAAGATTTAAAGCTTGATTACAAGGACATGAATTTGAGGGAAGTCTCACTTCCTTTTGTTGGTACTTGTTGTCTGGTTAATACAGGTACTAGAGATCCGTCCTACCATTAAATGGGACAAAGGGAAGGCTCTTGAATTTTTGTTAGAGTCACTTGGTAAGTCTATTTATCATTTTTTTGGTAGAAAATTAATTTATCCACTATTAAAGCCACTTTCCATCACAAATCATAAAACACAAAACACTGTTTGTTTGCCAGTTTAAGCTTTATATAATCCAAACTTTAAGAAACAAAGTTAAAGGAAAGCAACCCTATGTTTTTTTAATATCTTTTTATTTTATTGCATTTTTACTTACAATAATGTTATAAATTAGAATTTAATAGTAACATGGTTATTTACTTAATTATCTATTTATTGTTTTTTCTCTAGGATTCCCCAATTGGAATGATGTTTTGCCAGTTTACATTGGAGACGATCGAACCGATGAAGATGCATTTAAGGTATCCGATGTTCTTAATACCCATATTTTTTATTTTTTATAATTGTCATTTTCAATTAAATTAATATTTAATACAACATTAATAATGTATGTGTGCTATTTTTTTCTTCATTTTTTTAAGGTTTTGCGTGAGAAAGGACAAGGGTTTGGTATTCTTGTCTCTAAAGTTCCGAAGGACACAAGCGCCTCTTATTCGCTTCAAGAGCCCTCAGAGGCAAGAACTTGGCCATGCATCCATGCATTTCTTTTATTTTATGTATAATATTACTATGTTTTTGCATGTTGGATTTTTCTTATAATTTATATGTTACGTACTTATTTTTATTATTGCTTTCAGGTTATGGACTTTTTGCACCGTTTAGTGGAGTGGAAACGGATTTCTCTACAAGGGAACTCGAGGGTGTAAAGGAAAAATACAAGAAATTACCCACCTCAAGAGAAAATTACCCAGCGTGGGATGATAAATTGATATTATGTATTTTCCTTGTTAAGAGAAAAAAAAGATTGAAACAAATAGAAGAAAGAGGCATTTTTCTTCTAGGCTTAAAAGCCTTGTACCTCTTGTAAGTTGTAATTACTTCAATTTACAAGGAAGAAAAAGTATGTAATTTTGCAAATCTCTCTCTCTCTCTCTCTCTCTCTCTCTCTCTCTCTCTCTCTCTCTCTAAAGAT
>JAOXJP010234237.1:0-10191 GCA_025762735.1 Platanus orientalis | reverse complement strand
ATTCTTTGTACTTTATCTTTAGTACCATGTAACTCTGCATTTTTGTGAGTATAAGAAACTTACATAGCATGATTATCCAGCCCTATATAGGCTGTACTATGAGGATTCCCTAAGTTATAATAGTCTTAGATCTTTATCTCAGTCCGCATTACTTATAGAATGTGATTTTGGGTTTAGTGTGCAGCTCTCTGTCGGGCAGCACCCTCTTATAGACTGATTTTGCTTTAGACATCAACGACATATTTAGTTATTTTATTTATTTATTTGTTTGCTTATATATTTCATTTACTTGAAATCTGATTGCCTTATCGTGGATTATCTTTTCTGCATTTACAACTCATGGCTGGTCTTCATCTTAGTTCATTCATTACTCATGGATCATTACACATGCTTATTCTTATTTATATTTGTAGCAGAGATGGATTTGATTGTTTAATTGAAACTCATTCAATTTTCAGTCACTTTACTCCTTGCTTAAGATTATTGGGTAACTCAGTGAATGTAAAGAAGTTCAAATTCTCTTACAACTTAGATAGAAAGTAAATTTATACATTTTTATAGCTAGGGTAGTTCCAATTACTTGTGCTATAATCTGATCTTTTATATTCCAACCATGATCGTCCCTTAAATTAGTTTATGCTTTAAGACTTTATTTGGCATACAAATCTTACAAGGATTCACTCTCTTTTGATTTATACTAGAATTTCTTTTGGAAGCTTCTTTTCCTTTTTATAGTCCTTTGCTGGGTTTTTAGTTATTTATTTGATTGGTTTTATATAAATAGATATCATTACTTGCTACTAATCTCTCATTTTTTACTTGATTACAATGAAAAAGAGACATCTAAAGGCTATGGCTATGGGATGACCATATAGTTGCGACTTAGCAGATAATTAGTGTATTTGTGAACCTTAAGATGCATAGAGCTACTTATATCAGATAATTAGAGGTTCTGTTTATATTTATATTTAGAATATGTTTAATTATGTATTATGGGATAACTTGGTAGTCTATTTAAATTGTGTACATGTGGAGATGGGTGAATGATTGATGATATATGGAGTTGTCGGGTGGACAATGAGGATATTTTGTGGATGTTGATATATTTGGGGGTGTTTTGTTGATATGTGAACTATTAGGTTATTGAAGAATTGACATGGGGATCACTATTCATCCCTAGGGGGTCCATATTACAGTCGTTATGCTGCCAAAATTTTGGCAGAAATGACATGTGGATTCGTTGTTTAATCTCAATAAAATGACATAGAAAATAATAGGTAGGATGATTAGATTATAAATTAAGTTGACCATTAGACTATAATGGGTTTAAAGTATGAAACTGAGAAAGCGGATGACGTGGGGTGACTAACACTTTCCCCAACTCATAAACAAACAACTTACCTTAGAATCTTTGGGAATTGACCAATATGGAGTCAGACATTTTAAACCCGTTTTTAAAACTTAAACTTGTTTTATTTTTAAAACTGATGTCTAGTCACATCATTAAAAAGATTGGTGGCGACTCCAAATCACGTGGGATATTTTCTACGATAGATAAGTCTCTTTTCAAAGGGATTTACCCGTCATGTGAAAATCGAGGCCTACAGACCCCATCTAGCAGGCATCTAGGGTTAAGCTGAGTCAAGAGAGTCCTCTTTGATAAGATTTGCGTTAAGAGCCATGATGGAATCAGAAGAATCGGTTGAGTTACTCATCCGACCGAGAGCATATACGACGTTAACCGAAGAGCCTATTACTTCTAAGATTTGGTTCAAAACACTACTCAAAACGGATGACTCAAATCCTAAAACACTCAGGTCGGGAGGACGTTGCTGAGTACGAAGGTAATAGCAAAGACGGATTAAGTGGAAACCGAAAGGAGCCCCAGTAGGATCCAAGGTGGAGTCTTAGGGATAAGTGAATGGAAACATGACCAATGCAAAGGAAAGGAAAAAGCATAGGACTACAACTTGATGGAAGAGTGACGACACTAGAGCAAGACGAAGAAGGGAGGAAAATCAGAGAAAGGAATAGTAAAATGAAAAATACCTTACGATAACTTTCCCAGTTGACGAATCCCTAAGCACGATGCAGGCACAAACAGAGCAAACGACCCAAACATTGCACCGAAAGATATTCACAGGAAGGTAGAAGACTCAAAAAGGGGGAATGGTGTCTATTTATAGGATCATCAAATGACTCTCCCCCATCATCGGATAAATGCATGGTTCGAGGAAAAATGACTATCAACTGAACGTCTTATCGTCATTAATAGCGCGGAGCTCAAGGGGGGCGAAGTTGAAAAGTCAGTGCACCAATCAACTCAAAAGGATTTTCAGATTCCCTATGTTTGTTCGAGTTAACGAACAAAGGGAATGCGGGGAAGATGATGATGATGAATCTGGACCCAAGCTGATTAATTAGGCGAACCATCTGGACCTGAGTTGACCAAGTCGATTGACTGAGCGAGCCACCATGGTCCAACCAGTTATCCTACCGATTTGTCAAGTAATCCACCATTGGTTCAAACCCCCGATTGTGCATACCGAGTGACTAATTAGCGGTAGGTCTTTACGACCGACCGACCCATCGATAACAGAATATTACAAACGCCTGACTGACTATTAGACGGGGGAACATTAATAAGCAACCCTAAAAAGTAGGTAGCTGGGGTATAATTGTCTATAATTATCAAGCTGATAGATAATTCATTAAACAATAATGGTTGAGTCGACTGCAATCAGGATGAGAAGACGCTTATAAGATGTAGGATGACGATCAATCCAACACCGACACGTGTACTACTCATCCAAGTTCTCCTAACTAACTCGAAGAATATTCTTGACCAATCATGTGGGACAAGAGAGGGAGAACTCTTATAATAAGGAGAGAACCCCCAAAGAAGAAGGTAAGTAAAATCCCCCTAAGTAAGGGAATATGATAATTTTCTGATCTCTGATCTTTGACTTGAGCGTTGGAGGGGTATAGGCTGGCGCCACACCGACGCCATTCATTGTCTTTGTGCAGGTGAGATCCATGCTTGAGATTTTAGATCAAGGGCGACTAGAGGACCATCTGGGTGAACCGAGTTTCGGCATCATCAATAATGATGATGATGATGACATAGTAATAGTGGTAGAATAACCTTAAATATAAGTTCTCTATTATAAAACCTCTTTTATTAAATTCTAGGAGTATCTTGAGGACGTAAAAGTGGGTAGAGATCCTCTGCGATGCCCCATGAGGCAAGACACAAGGGGGTGGGACCCATTCACTTTTGGGGGTGCCCCCTTGTGTCTTACCTCATGGGGCGTTGCACAAGGGGGTGTCGTGGAGGATATCATGCCCGTAAAAGTCTCTCTTATTCCTTAAGCACAATATCTTGACATGGGTCGCATGGTGCCAAGATTAAATCTCACCTAGACCAAAAGACAACCATGATTGGAAGATTTTCAATCATATGATCTTAAGATACTATCCCTTCATTATTACCTGAATTTTTCTACTGTTCAAAACAAAATACTTAAATTATATGACTTGTTTTGGTAAATGATTAATTATATGATCATATTGGTTTTTGGGCAGGTTAATTACTTAAAGCACCCTTGAACTTTCTGACAATATACAGTCTCCCCCAAAACTATATATCAAAAATACCATGGAGCCTCTATTAGAAATTAAGATTCTAGCTACAAATATTAGCATGGGCGTTGATTTTACCATAATGCCCATTATTTAAACTTTTTTTAAGAAAACAGTTATAATTTTTAAAATATCTAAAATACCCTTCACGACCTAAAATCCCAATCATGTATCCAACTCACATCTACCTCCTTTTTCCTTCCTCCCTTGGCCGACTTATTCAAACTCATCTTCATCGATGAAGATTTTGCTGGTGATGCTATTTTGAGCTCGTTTCTTCACTATGATGTTATTGAAACTCCATTTCTCTACTATGACACAGTCGGCAATGCTATTTTGACCTCGTGGGAGGTGTGTCCCACTAAACGCATCAAAAAGTGAAAATCACCCCCCCAAAAAAGTTCATCAGATTTGGTGCGATTCCTAAAGTGAGCCTAAGGTAGGACTGACATTAGGGGCCAACACATCAACATCGAAAAAGTGACTTACACTTTTTAGGGGATGCTTTTCACCGAGGTTCACCAACTTAGATTTTTGAGTCGACTTGGATAGTTGAAGAGTGGAGTCGACTCAGGAGTCACTGGAGTTAACTTGGGGAGTAATGCCACTTTTTATTTTTTATTTTTATAAATATAAAAAATATAAAAATATATTAAAAAATTATATATAATGTTTTAGATCTAGTATTACCAATTTCTATGATAAATATGATCATTTTCTTTATGATCCTACAAAATTCTCATGACTGAAAACTTAAAAGATTATTCGATGTGAAAACTTAATGCAATTCTAGAGATATTATCCAATACCGATTAAAATAAATTGTTACCTCATTTAACAATTTAACACATACAAGTAAGAAGAATAACATAAACCTTAATGTGATAATTTAAGTTTATAAATAAAGATATGCAAAAATAATAGAAATTCAGCATAAATAGTGGATGAAGGGATTGACCATTGATGGAAAACACCAAAGAAGAAGGATAAATGAATTAGAAATTTATAACTTATAAGAGTAGTTAGAAAGATTTCAATCAAATAAAAAAGAAGAAGAGTAGGGTAGTTGATTTTAGAATTGTAAAAGATCTTTTATGGTTGGAGACTTAGAGTCATTGGATGACTGTTGGGGAATGGGAATATAACATAATAACATATTGATCAAAATCAAACAATGAGAGAGAGAGAGAGAGAGAGAGAGAGAGAGAGAGAGACAAATAATAATAATAATAAAGTGTTGGTGCCTTGGTGGAGTCTTGGAGTCGAGACTCTGTCGTCTATAGACTGCAAAAAAAGGAACTAAGAAGATATTGAAAAGAAAAATGAAGATGTAAAAAAATGTTCTACTGAACCGTTGTTCGTTAATAGAGATGATGAAGAAAAAGAAATTACAAAAATAATGGAGAAGAAGAAGATTGAACCATTGTCAAATCGTTATATATTTCCATTAAATTAATATAAAAAAAAGAAGAAAAAGAAGAAAAAGAAGAAGAGAAGATTTCAGTCATAAAGGGAGATTTGGGAGTAGAAGATAAAAAATAAAATAAAAAATGAAAGACTAAAATTGTTGTTCATGCACCATCGGCCAACTAAAAGATAAGAAAAAAAATAAAAAACCCTAGATTTGGTTGATCATGTTGGCTGCTTCTAGCCACATAGAATGAAAGCCCTTGAGTGGAGTTTACACCGTGCGACAATTACAGAGGAGAGAGTTTGAGAGATAATATTGCACACGGTACACAATTCATAAGCTTTTGAAATCATGTTTCTATCTTTAGTTCTTCATTGTTCTTTAGGAATACTTAAATCTTGATTGAAGTACTCAAGAACATGAACGGTTAGAAGGGCCAGGCTCTATTTGACTTGAAGAAACGTAACAACATGAAACTTTGGAAGGGAAGATCTGTATTTATAATTCAATATTTTCTTTAAAATTTTAACCTAAATTAAGTAATTATTATTTTTTATTAATTTTTATCATTTATGACATATATATATATATATATTTTAAGTTAAGATTCGACCGGGTCAAAGGAGTCAACTGAGTCACTCTCATGACTCGGCTGTCGGGTATACAAGGGAGTCATATGCTTGACTCAACTCCTACACCTCAAGAGTCGAGTCAACTTAGTCAAGTCATTGAGTCGACTCGGGGAGTTGGCAAACTATGCATTTCACCTTTTAACATTGATGTGTCGGCCCCTGATGTCAGTCCTAACTTAGGCTGACCTCAGGTGGTCCTACCAAATCCTCAAGGCCCAAAAAGTGTACATCACTTTTTCGAACACCATGTGTCAGCCTCTGCATATGGGCAGACATTAGGCATTCATTAAGGAGGCGCACCAAATCTGCACCATATTTCGAGCTTTATCTCACTGAAACGCCATTCCCAAGCTCTATTTCTCTATTGGAACCTCCATCTTCGAAGAATGATCAAGAGGTAATTTTTTGGTCAATTTTTTTTATCTTCGTTTTTGTTGTTGTTGTTTTTTTTTTTTCTTTTCTTTTCTGTGTTTGGTTTATTTTGGGTTTTATTTGGTGATTAAGCCTAATCTCAATGGGGTTAAAACCCTAATCAATCAATAGGTTAAAAGGTTTAATTGATTGATGGGGGTTTAAAGCTCTATTTGATGGGCATTGGTAATGGGGATTTAGAGACTCTAATTATGATGGCATTAGGGATGCAAGTATCCAATTATTATCCGAATCTGGTTCATTTTTGTATTCATTTAAAGCAAATACAGATATACATACATCTGTTTCAATTAAATACCGGTTCATTTAATAAATATCCGAGTATAAATATAAATGAGTCAAATTAGGATATACCAATATCCGCATCGAATCTGACTCATTTGAATTGCTAGATGGCATTGGTAATGGGGGTTTAGGGACCCTAATTAACTAATGTAGCTACAATGGGGGTATATTGAGACCTTAGCCTGAAATTGTAATGATCTATAATGTTGGGGAGAATCCACCCTATCTTTTATAGATCCTAACTGATGCATTGGCAATGGGGTTACCACCCTAATAGATGGACACTGAAATTATGATGGTGGGCAGTGGCAATGGGTGTCAGAATCTAAGAAAAATCCACCCTATCTTGTGAACTCAATATTCACATGTAGTGAGTGTCAGAATCTAAGTTGATAACCTTGGTTTCTCATTCATTAAATACCCAAATTATAGATTCATAATCTATACAACATGGCAACCATGACTCAAATAAGAAGAGCAAAAAGACTTGTGAAAACTCGCATAGGAAAATAAGGGATATGTATTAGTTTTAGTTTCTTGGTCTGAATTCTATGCAGTTTTCTATTACTTGGAATCCGAGCAACCCATTCAATTCATTGTTCCAAAATTTCCTACATTCATGGTCTGAGGTCTCATAGTTTCCAGCACCTCCATCATGGTTTTGTCATGTGTAGCTTCCAACTCTACTACTTCCTTATTGTTCTAATCACTTATCACTCGTCATTCCAAGCTTTTACAAACTCATACGTTACCATCCCATTATCAATGCCCTAGATATCTGTCCAACAGCTGATTAGATCTACATTACTAATCCATGCTCACACAACAGTCTTTTTAAATACAAGCCCATAAGTTTTCCTACTCATGAAAGAATCCACTTGTGGCAATAATGAAAGTAAGAATGAGCAGGGACAACAACAATCTCCATACATTATAATATGATATCTTTATATGATAAAAAGAAAAAAAAACTAAACAATGCCCAAATCATCTAAAGGCCACATCAATTTTCCATAAAATATAGTTCGAATGACATGTTTCAGCCACTTTCCAAAGAATCAATTTAAACAACAAATCTGAATTTCTGAATCATTTGAAGAAGAACCATAACCAGCAAGTCTATGGCAAGATTAGATAAATAAGGCTGCCTATGGTAACACTCCAAAAGAGTGATTCCTGGATTCTCAGATCCATAACCAGCAAGTCTGTAGCACATCTAGTTAAATTAACAACTAAAATAGAAATTGTATGAATTGCCAAAATGAATCATCCATATCCTGGATCAATTAGTTCTCTCTAGAATATTCAAACGAGTCTTACAAATACCATTCAAAGATTATCTTGACCCCCCCAACCCCTCCCGGAAGGAAGGTGTGGGGGAGTGCTTGATCCACAGTGTGACAAGAATGATGTTTAATAGCTATAAAATGATGTATTAGCAATGTAGCTTTGCCAAAATAAGGGACACCAAGGCACTTTTTATTTTCGGATGAAGTAAGTCTATGAATCAAAATAAATTATAAAGAAGACAATGGCTGAAGCAAGTTTCTATGAAAAAGTAACAGAACTCAAGGAGCTTCCTTTTTAGGATTTTTGAGATTCCAAGAATAGTCGAACCCATTGTTCGAAAACATCCTCCAATAACTTCGGCTCCCAAATCATGCTATCTTGTTGCAAACAATTCGAACTGGTCATCATCTAAGCACTTGGATGGCTGTCAATCCAAACCACCATATGAGATTGATTGCAAAGGAAACAAAATATGATACGGCGCATCAATCTGGATATGTTCAATTGGTGACGTAACGATTGGTACCCAGAGAGTATAGTCCAAAAATTAATCAATTGTACACTTTTGAGCGTGGTTTTAAATCTCAGTGGATCCCATTCCGGAAGCCAATCTTTGTGATTCCCTTGGGATCAATCGGTTGGCTTAGCCGATCTATCATAGATCGCCAGATCAAGGGGCGATCCAAATCAGGATTGACCGATATAGATCCCGAGTTTTTTAACCATGCATGCAGTTCTGAGTGCTCCATGTATGTCTTTTGATACCTGACAGATATCCAAAGACCCTTTGATCTCCACACCTACCAGTGACCCAATTCACTGAAGTCCAAACTATGAGAAGATTTATTACAAGTTGTAGTAAACCATTCAATATAACCACAGGGAAATAAATGCTAGTTCCTCGAGAGAGTTGAAAACACTCTTAACAAACTATTCTTAAGAGTGGTTGTCAAAAAGATACATGATTAGAGATTGATATAGAACTGCAAATAAGGAGCAAAACAGAAAGTTCAAACTCTACTCACCACCACTTAGCTCTTCCATCCCATACCTCCCCACTATTGGGATAAACGTACGATTATGGCTTTTGCAATCAACTAGAAAATAGAGAAAATGCAGTTTAAAACAGTGAATATATGGCCAGTTCGAATAAGGGATGCATGAAAAGGATAAGAATATTGCTGCTGGTTCCTGCCCATTTACCTCCTTAAACTTAGGGGTGGCAATTCGTGTTGGTGGGTCAGATCTGTGCCGTGTCAAGTTAAGGGTATATAACTATATGGGTCAACGTGTCAAAGCAGGTCAACTCAATTTGACCCGAAACACATTTACAACCAACCCTAACCCACTTATTTTGTGTTGGGTTAGCATCGGGTTCACAGGTCATGCCAAACATTGTGCGACCCCTACTTAAAACTGGCAAGTGAGGTTTTCAATGAATTGGGGTGGTGCACAATTAATCCTGACCAAATTCTCTAGGATTTTTTTTTTCGATAGGTAAGTTCTCTATGAATTAATGGGGTGGTGCACAATTTATCCTGACCAAATTC
The DNA here is from genome assembly GCA_025762735.1 of Platanus orientalis. Classification (NCBI taxonomy): domain Eukaryota; kingdom Viridiplantae; phylum Streptophyta; class Magnoliopsida; order Proteales; family Platanaceae; genus Platanus; species Platanus orientalis. Next base: position 949 of record JAOXJP010234237.1, on the reverse strand, counting down.
ACTGTGTCACTCTTGTTTATGATATCTAAGGCTGAGTTTGGTAACTCTCCCAAATTTCATCTTCCAATTCCTGATTCCACAAGAGTGAATTCCCAAATGAGAAACATGTTTGGTTTGGTAGAAAAGAGAAATTGAAATCTTGATGAAAATAATGAAATGCTTAAAGATGATGATAGATATGTGACAGGATGAGTAAAAAAAAAAAAAATAAGAATCAGGAATCGGAATTAGAGAAGCTACTTTTTTCAACTTCTAAAATTCCACTACCAAACCGTTTTGGGAGTGGAATCTGGAAAGGAAAAGCAAAGTTACCAAACGCCATTTTCACTTATTTTGGAATCTTGGGAATGAAAACAATGAGAATCATTTCTTGGGAGAGTTACCAAACACAGCCTAAGGTGCTCCTTGAAGCTTTCCTCTGAAGGAGCGTGCTCACCCACCGTCTACAAGATAAAGCTGATCTAAGATGGAATTTGGACGTTTTTTTCTACAAGTAGCTCAACATAAGCCTATGCAAGAACCCTTCAGAAACAATGTTATTACAAGAGACAAAACAAAATAAGAAGTCATAACTTAAATTAAAAAAAGCTAACATTTACGGTTACAACTACAGGGTAAAGAATCGTCTCCTCCTCAAAGATTTTTCGTTGAGCATCAACAACAGACACATGGAAAAAAAAGAAAACCGTCAACCATTACCAATTTGGTTAATTTACTATGGTTAAGGGTGGGGTCCACAATTGCCAATTCACCCTACCATACCCGGTGCCATATCAAGTGCACCACACTCCTGATGTATATCAAGTGCACCACACTCCTGATGTGACCAGTCAGGAGGGAGAATCAAAAACCTCCAAAAAGTGAATTGATTCCACCCCCTGAGTGGTCCTGTCAGGGGTGTGGTACATCTGATATCATCCCACCATACCCGGGCTGATATCATCTGTGC
>JAOXJP010234236.1:0-10191 GCA_025762735.1 Platanus orientalis | reverse complement strand
GCATAACGTTGCATTGACTTAGGATCTTGGCAGTCTTCCTTCTTCTCTAGGATCGTCCAACTGTTCTGATTACCCTGGAGAAGATCCCACCTTCAGAGATGTGGTTTGAGAACTGGAGGTGATCTCGTGCAGGCACCTTGTCTCAGGTATTCACGCCTGGCTGTAAGAGAACATGCTTATAACTTCTTCAAAATAGGTTGTTGTGGTTGGAAGTTGCTTGTGATAGGATCGTACAGGTGTTGAGAGCACCCTAGAGAATTCAAATAGATGTAAAACCTCAATAGCTTGGATTGGGATTCGATTTCCCAGATAGTCCCAGAAACTGATCTTCACGCCTAAGAGTTATTCCAGGCCTGAAACTCCTCCAAATCAGCAAACAGTCGATGATTGCTACAGAGATGGTGTCATCCAGCCATGAGGAATGCTCTGGGATTGTTGCTTTGATCAGAAACTTTGAAGAATGGGGGATGGTGTTGAATCTCTTATAGGTATGACTGTTTCATCAACTAAGAAATCTGAAAACTTGAGAATACAAGATGAAGAAGGGATAGAAACCTTTAACCCAAGGGTAGGGAGTGGCCTCCACCACCAGTGTTAAACTAGGTGGGGCCCTAGACCCATTCCACGGTTTTGAAGGTCTCCAACTTGTAAACAAGGAAGAAGAGACACATCACGTTAGACAAATTTCAAATCTTATTGCATAATCGTAATGGCTGGTCGTGGGCTCTATAACTCGAGTCCTATAGCCAGGGTTATGTACATGAAATAGAAGGTGGACAAAAACACCCCCTCTCTACTACTCTCATGACAAAAATATTCTCTAACTACAAATAATAATTAAAATACCTCTAAACAACTACTAAAGATTGAAATACCTTCACAAACATGTGTTCCCCCTCCACAAGGGACATAAAAAGATATATAATAACAGAAATATTTTTTTTTTTTAGGAAAGTAAGGTAATTTTATTAAAAAACAAAGGACAAGCAATCAACATGAGAGATGCTCCAAGAGACACAACAACTAGTGATCTAATAACTTAGTCAAAGGCCTATAATAAGATAGAATCCCAATTAAACATCCAAGATCTGAATGGAGGGGCCTCCCTCTATTGTGCTAGAAAAAGCCAACCATACATTTTGACCAAAATATTGTCAAGGATTTGCCGAGATTCTCTTGCAACATTCTCGAACGTTCTCCTATTGCGTTCCTCTCAAACTGCCCACATATCGTTGCCGGCACCATCAACCACATCTCCTTACAAATACTCCTCCTTGAAACTAGTCTTTGTTTTGGCCAGCACAAAAGAAGATCCTTGACCGTCATAGGCTGCACCCACTTGACCTTGAATTTGTCTATAAAATGATTCCAAAAATTAGATGTCCAGGTGCAATGCATGAAAGTATGACTTGCTGATTCTACTTCATCCTTGCACAAACAACACCAATTGGGGAGCACCATTCCCCTTCTAATCAGATTGTCAATCGTGGACACCCTATTCCACCATAACTTCCACATGAGAAAAGAAGTTTTGATCTGGATATTCGGGTTCCAAACACACTCCCCTTCAAAAGAGATTTGGGAAGGCGAACCCAGCATCTCGCACATAGATTTAACCGAGAAGCCTTTAGCTTCGTCTAAACCCCAAAGCATCTCATCAGGCCTGGTGTCGTCCCCAAGACAATACTTATCCAACATCTCCAAAAGTTGACCCATCTCCTCAATTTCCCAATCATTTAGACATCTTCTTGGCTGAATATTCCAAGAACAAAATACCTTCGATCTAATCATATGCTCTTTCACCAACCCCCCCTTTGTTCACCGCCAAGTTGAAACAAGACGGAAAAACCATGGCCAAAGGCCTCCTCTCACACCAAGGATTGAACCAAAACCGAACCCTTTCTCTATTATTAATCTTAAACCAAACAAATTGGAAAAAATTCTCCTTTCCCATAGAAATACCCTTCCACACTCTACACCCTCTAGCCCTTTTAGGATTTTTGCTAGCCCACCCATTCAACTCCTCCCCATATTTGGCTGCCACTAGCCTCCTCCAAACAACATTCTTCTCCAGTCCAAACCTCCATAACCATTTATTGAGCATTGCTCTATTTGTAATCTACAACGGACGCACACCCAGCCTTCCTTGTTCCATCGGTCTACATACTGTTTGCCATCCTACCCAGTGGATTTTCTTCCCATCCGCAAAAGACCCCCACAAATAATCTCTCATTAGCCTCTCCAACTGTTTTATAACCATCTTAGGGGCCTGAAATAGAGACAAGAAATATATAGGCACACTAGCTAGAGCGCTTTGAATCAACACCAATTTTCCTCCCTTTGAAAGATATCGGCCTTTCCACCCTGAGATTTTCCTGTTCATCCTCTCAACAATTGGGTTCCAAATAGCTGTAGAACTAGATTTTGCCCCAAGCGGCAAGCCTAAATACGAAATCAGCAAAGACACCACATTGCAATCTAATACATCTGCCAGACTTCCGACATTGGAAGTGCTCCCCACTAGGCTCAACATTGATTTGCTCTAATTCACTTTTAGGCTAGTTGCCATCTCCATAATCAACAAAATACATCTTAAATTTTGCATCTCTTCTAAATCTGCCTTCAACATAAAGAGAGAGTCATCCGCATACTGAATACAAGGAACCGACAGGCCTCCCCTAAAATGAAAGCCTTGGATTAAGCTCACCGTCTCTGCCTTGGCCACCATTCTACCCAGTAAATCCGCTACTGTAATAAACAAGTACGGGGATAACGGGTCACTTTAACGAAGACCACAGTTACCTTTGAAGAATCCTTTTGGCGAACCATTAATTAGCATCGAAAAAGATGGAGACAAAATACAAATTTTCATCCAATTCCTCCACTTAACCCCAAAACTCATTTGATTCAAAACCCAATCAACATAACCCCAGTGACATGATTGTACGCCTTTTCCATATCTACTTTACAAATCACTCCCTCCCAACCCACTCTCTAATAACAGAGAGAATTTAGTGAAGCCACAACATAGGCACATCTTTCTGACGCCTCCTCTGGTAGACCATGAACTCGCGCTTGGACCCGATGTCTTAATCAATTATCTTTTCATGGGAAAGAGTCGCCTCCGATGCTAAACGGCTACGATACTGCTCCAGAATGTCAGGATCAAGGCGTTGCAACTTGCTCTCTGTCAACCATGCACTATCAATATCCGATCGGTCCTTCCACTTGACAAGGTACTTCTGATAACCTCCTTGTCTAGTGGAAACAATATGGTCCTCTAAAATGACCTCAATCTCCTCTTTGTAAGTAGTGATTGGTAAAAGTGGTGACATAAGCTGAGGAGGTTGAGGGGCTAATGTTTGTGGGTCTGCAAAAGGTTTAAGATCGGGTGTGGAGTGGTCATGATAGGGTACAAGGTCCTTTACATTAAAGGTAGAGCTGATTCCTAAGTCAGTCGGAATATCTAAAACATACGCGGTAGGTCTAATTCAGAACTTTGTAAGGTCCCAAACTCCTCGCATGTAATTTTCGCTCGACCCCAGCTAGATATCACTCAGGGCGGAAATGAACCATAACTAAATCACGAACCTGAAACTCACGATGTGAATGGTGTAAATCTGTTGACTGTTTATATCTCTCATTGCTCATAGCAATTCTATGCCTGATCTTTTGGTGTAATGCATGTATATGTGATGCAAATGCAAATGCAGACTCAGATGGACGATGAGATGTAGACATAGGAATAAGGTCTATAGGAGCCCTGGGTCTATAACCTGTGACTATCTCAAATGGACTTATGCCAGTTTTCCTATTGATCGAACTATTATATGCAAACATTGCAATAGACAAGACAGTATCCCATGCCTTAAGGTTCTCATCGACTAGACATCTAAGTAATGTCCCTAGGCTTCTATTCACCACCTTTGTCTGCCCATTTGTTTGAGGGTGGTAAACATAAGAGAACTGCAACTTGGTACCCATCATCTTTCACAGTTTTTTTCGGAAATAACAGACAAATCTAACATCATGGTCAGATACTATGGACTTGGACACCCCATGTAAATGGACTACCTCATCAAAGAATAGATGAATGACCTTGAAGGTATCTGAAATCTTGGCACATGGTATGAAGTAGGCTATTTTAGAAAAAACGATCCACTATAACCATCGTGGAATCGAGCTACCTCGGGGAACGAGGAAGGCCTAACATGAAGTCCATGCTCACATTTTGCCATGGATTATGAAGTACTAGCAAAGGGGAATAAAGACTTGGACTTTGTTTCCTCTGCCTTATCAATTGGCAAATATGACACTGTTCTATCACTTTTGCCACATCTCGTTTCAAATTGGGCCAGTAGAAACGATCATTAACTAGAGCAATGGTTTTGTCTCGATCGAAGTGGCTAGCCATGCCACCTGCATGCATCTCCTAAATCAGAAAGTCCCTCACAAAAGTGCGAGATAGACATAATTGCGTACCTCGAAGGAGATACCTGTCCTGAATAACAAACTTTCTGCTCCTCATTGGTTGATTGCTCTACAAGGAGTGGAAGATGGTACCAAAATCCGAACAAGACTCATAATCCTCTCTGAGTCTATTAAATTCGGTAACATGTACGCTCATCGTTTGCCGGATGTAGACCTTTCTACTTAATGTATCTGCGACCTTGTTCTCTAAATCGGCTTTGTGTTTAAGTACAAATGTGTACTCCTGAAGATACTCCACCCACTTGGCATGCTATAAGTTAATTCTCTTCTGAGAGCCTAAATATCTCAAAGCCTTATGATAAAAAAATAAGATGAACTCCTGCGACAATAGGTAATGTCTCCAATACCTGAGGGACTGAATTACCACATAGAATTCTTTGTCGTAGATGAAATACTTTTGATTGGCTTCATTTAATTGCTTGCTAAAATAAGACACTGGATGTCCTTCCTGAGTAAGGACACATCATATTCCAATCCCAGATGCATCACACACAACCTCGAAGACTTTGAAAAAAATAGGGAGTTGCATGACAAGAGCCTTAGTCATCTTCGACTTGATCTCCTGGAAGGCCTTGGCTGCTGCCTTGGTCCACTTGAACTCACTTTTACAAATACAACACATAATAGGTGTCATGGTGGAACTAAATCCCTGGATAAACCGCCTGTAGAAAGTGGTCAAACCATAAAAACTACGAACCTCATGGATACTAATAGGCTCAGGCCATTCTACAATAGACTTGATCTTTTCAGGATCAACAGTCATCCCCTCACCTGATACAACAAATCCTAATAACCTGTGGTGTCATGAACACACACTTCTTAAGATTCGCGTATAGGCTATCTCTACGGAGTATCTCACATATACTCTACAAATGGCTCAGGTGAACCTTCCTATTAGAGCTGTATATGAGAACGTCATCTAAGTATATAACCAGAAACTTCCCTATGTAAGGCCTCAATACCTGTGTTATAACCCTCATAAAAGTACTTTGAACATTGGAAAGTCCAAAGGGCATTACAAGCCACTCGTACAGTTTGTCTTTTGTCTTAAAGGCGGTTTTCCATTCATCCCCTATTCTAATTCTAATTTGGTGGTAGCCACTTTTAAGATCTATCTTGAAAAAGATAATAACTCCAACCATCATGTCTGGCATGTCATCAAGTCTAGGGATGGGGAACCTATGCCATACCGTTATCTTGTTAATGGCTCTGCTGTCAACACACATCCTCCAAGAACTATCATTCTTCAGAATGAGAAGTGTAGGTACGACACATAGACACTTACTCTTCGTAATGAAACCCTTTCTTAACAGTTCATCCACCTACAACTTCAACTCGGCATGCTTTATAGGGTTCATCCTGTAATGAGATAGATTGATAAGAGTTTCTCTAAGAACCATATCTATGGCGTGCTGAATATCACGCATCAGTGGAAGCTCATTTGACAAATCCTTAAGAATCATCTTTCCAAATTCTCTAATGAGAGGCTTTACCTCAGCTAGGAGGTCAGAAATAGGATCAGGGGTCACTGCTCTAGCGACTAATGCAAACACTGGTGCATTTCCCTGAACCTCCTGCTCGAACTTCTTAGGGCTAAGAATGTTCAAGGTATTTAACTGTGAACCCTTCACATCCTTCCCTTTATTCACCTGACTCTTGCCTCCAAACTGGGCTTTTAGTGAAAGTGGATTGAGCTTGATTTTCTTGCCTTTGAATTTGAATACACATGTGTTGGCCCTGTCATATAACGTGACGGTATAATCAAAGAGCTAAAGTCGGCCTAGGATCATATGCCCTACATCCATAGGCACGATGTCACACTATATCTTGTCCTTATACTAACCAAACTCAATAGGCACATGACATCTATGGGTGATTGGAATGGAAGAGGCATCTACCCATGACACCTGATAGGGCTGAGGGTGGGGAGTGGTGGTGAGTCCAAGCCTCTTCACATTATCAGTAGAAACCACATTAGTGCAGTTTCCACTGTCAATGATAACTTTGCAATTTTTTTCTCCACATTGACCCATTTCAGGGTTTTGAAGGTCTCCAGCCTACGAACAAGCAAGGAAGTAGAGACACATCACCTTAGACAAATTTCAAATCTTGTTATATAATCATAATGGCTGGTTGTGGGCTCTACAAATAGAGTCCCATGGCTAGGGTTGTGTACATAAAATAAGTGGACAAAAACACCCCCCTCTCTACTATTCTCATGACAAAAATATCCCTTAATTACAAATAATAACGAAAATACCTCTAAACAACTACTAAATACTGAATTACCCTCACAAACATGTGTTCCACCTCCACAAGGGACATAAAAACATAAAATAATAACAAAAAGACTCTAACATAGGCACATCTCTCCTGTGCCTCCTCTAGTAGACCTAGAACTCGTACCTAGACCCGATGTCCTCATCATTTAGTAGTTTAAATTGTGAGGAAAGTGTCTTGTAGAAAGTCTCAGGTTTAGGGGATGTTTGGATTAGCGGTGCGAAAGTTCTTTCAGCACTTTGCAAGCAGAAAACATAGTGCGTTTGGTTATTGTTGGTTTAGGTAGCGGACGGTGGGAAGAAAGCACTAAAGGTGCTAGAGATAGTATTGGTGGCCACTTCAAGAATATATTTTAAAGAATAGCTAAAAAAACCAAAAAAATATAACTATATGCACACTTAATTGTCATCCTCCTTTCAAAGTTCTAGTTGGCAGGAAGAATTTATTTCACTTTCTGGTTGGAAACGGCAACATCATTAATCTTTTGTCTTCTTCAACCAAACCTAATCTAACCAACTTTATATTAAACAAATGGAATTGGAAAAAAAATTCCCAATAAAGAAAGTAGAAAATAAGTTTAAAAACATAGCACCTTGAAAAGATAAAGCCATTTGGGTTTTTTTTCGAGTATTGCTTTTATTGACCGTGCTTCAACTGTAACTTCTTTAAAGTTTTTGTTCTTCTTTTGGTAGCACGGTTAAAGCGGGACTCTAAGAAGGTTGTTATTTGATGGAATTTCCTATAGAAAAGCACATGACAGGTTTTATACCGGCAAGGTTACAGTGTCTTGTCTCTTTCAGGCCTAGCTTCCGGTATTCAAAAAACCGACTTCTATTTACCGGCAAGGTTACAGTGGCAAATGAGATTTGGATTTGTTATGTTGATACCATATTAACTTAGATTCTTAAACAGTTTGGTGGTTTTTAAACATGGATTGTAACCAAATTCCGTGCGCATGCTACAGAGGATCCGTGCACGAATACAAACAATAGATGTCGTGTTTGCAAAACAGTGAAGCCAACAATATGTGGAATGGTTGACTCTTGGACGCCCACTACATGCTTGATTAATTGTTTGCTCATAACTGATTTTTGGAAATCACATTCATGTATCAACTTACATCCTTTTTACTCATAAAATTTTAGGTTTTTCTTTTTAGTGGCTCATGAGTTCTCTGTAAGCAAAAAAGAAATTGTTTAAACTGGTGATAATGAATATGTGATTTAACACTAACATAATGTTACAAACCTAACCAATATGCCAAAGCCCTAGGACTGATGGAAATGTGTTAGGCTAGGCTCTTAACCTTTAACATCATAACATTTCACCATCCTCTACAACTGACGTCCCGACAATCAACTCTGTGGCGGCACTCACTCGTGGCCGCTTTTACTCTAGTTCGGTAGCCCTTTCCACATTTTGTAGCGACTCTCACTCTAACTCAGGTAGCCCTTTCCACACCGTAGTGGCTCTCACTCTGGTCCAGGTTAGCTTCTCTATAGGTCGCCCATTCTGTTAACTTGAACTCAGGACTTGGTGTTGGCTCTGATAGCAATTGTTACGAACCTAAGCAATATGCCAAAAGCCTTAGGACTGGTGGAAATGTGTTAGGCTAGGCTCTTAACCTTTGGATCGTAATACATTACCATATGTATTTGGTGAAAGAAAAGAAATAGAGACAATTGTTTTATCTTGTCTTGTTAGAGATATTGTTGGATAACCATCCAGACCTTCGTATATTCCTTGCCTGAGGTGGCACCAGCATTATGATACATAACTCAAAATTCTCCAAAATAGTCATCAAACTTCTCTCTAGGAGCCTCCTCAATGATAAAGTGACAAATATATTTAGAATTTTTATATAAATGCTTAAGTTGAGATTAATGAACATGTTTCAAGAAGATAAAATGTCAAATCACATACATTAAATGTAATTATTCACAAAGAGTTTAATGCAGCTTTTCTTATTCTACAGCTCTTTTAGAAAGCTGCAAACCACTCATCATAGTTCAGCTTACAGCTTTCTCTAAGAAACCGTAACAACAACAACTGAACTGCAACCGCAACTATAATTAGTTTTCTTTGTTCTGTTTCTGTTTTTGTTGTTTCTGTCTTTGGGGATTTCTCATCCATTTTCTCTAATGAAATTTTCTCTTGTTAAAAAAAAACCCGCAATTGCAATGTCAACAACTTTTACACTACGCATCCAAACACCCCATTTGTTATACTTATGCAGCAAGTTTTAGGCTTTTTAGCAGTTTCTATTATTAGACACTTTCTATTTTTTGTAAGTTCTACGCCTATATAAGGCACCCCTGATGCAGACATCATGACTGGGATGATGATTGAGTCATGTTTATGACCATTTTATTTTATTTATTTTAAATTCTTTATGTAATTGTGTCTCATGTAAAAGGGGGCACAGAATTTTGAGGGTATTTTAGTCCGTAGGGGTTTTTTGAGGGTAATTTTGTTATTATTAGTAGTGTAGAGTGATTTTTATCATAGGATTAAGAGAAGGGGTATTTTAGTATTTGCATTATTTAGGCTGTAATAAACTTGGCTGTGGGGGCTATAAAAACACCCCACACAACCAAACTTTTCTTTATGATGAATAATATGCGAATTTGATGTCACACGTTTTGGCTTCTTGTGTTATTCTTCATCATCTTTTGGTTGCAAGTGAAGTACAGTAAAACCCTGGAATGGGTCTAGGATCAATCTTAATTTAATAGTGGTAGTGGAAGCTACTCCCTCTCCCCTCGGGTCTAAGGTCCTCTCCCACCTTCTTGATCTTTTCCTTTGATAAAATCCCTTTTCTAATTTTCCAAGCCTGAGTTGAAGAAAACCCTGAGAAATTGATTTTCTACCAGAGAAAGACTGATAGTAAGGTATTCTCATTATCCTAGAAAAAACAAGGATTGAAGCTCAAAGTAGACAAACCTACCAAGACTTGACAGGTATTATTTTGCAGAGGCAGGGTAGTCCAGGCATGCTTCCAGATTGAACTACCCCATGATTTTTGGATCAATTCCTTGGTATCTCTCCCATATGCTAGGAGATACTCCACGATCTGCATTCAAGAGCCAGACTTCAGAATTTTTTTGTCTTCATAAAGTTATAGCAAGGATTTCTACATCCCAGGCTTGAAAGCATCCACAGAGTAGCTGCACAAGAATCCCTATTATTCTCTATTCTTGAAGTTGATCGCAGAGAGACTTGGTGGGGCCCTAGAAGATTCTTGGACGATCCTAGGTGCGGTGGACCCCATCCCAAAGGGTCCCACCCTGCTGGGTTTATTTCCTTCTAAGTTGAGGATAGGCGTTAAAAGGGGCTGGTTTGAGGTTTTTCATGAAACTCAACACTAGCTCCTCACTAAGAGGAGCCTGCCGAAATCCTTTGGGAGAGACCCTCTAGTAT
>JAOXJP010234235.1:0-10191 GCA_025762735.1 Platanus orientalis | reverse complement strand
ATCCCTTGCACTTGATCGGCAGACAGTATCCGCATCAAGTGTAACACCACTATTTTGTGTGGACTTCTCAACATCTCGTGTGTGGATGGAATCGATGTCCATTAATGATGTAGCCCATATATGACATTGCTTGCGGTCTGGGCCCTTGTGAAATCCATTTTAATGAATCTGAAACATTGTCCCTACTCAAACGGATCTTCTCTATAGCCATTATGGGAAAGTCTCCATATGTTTATTCAATAACAGAGTTTTATTTCTTTTGAGATGCTGGTCTGAACGCTTAAGATCCTTTATATGTATTCTGGAAATATAATTTGTTATTAAGTTTACAAGATGAATAACCAGACGGTTAAAACAAAAAAAATACATACAAGGGACTTACTCTAGAAAAGGCTGGACCTTGACACTATTAAACAACACCAAACAATGAGCAATCTCTAATAAGTCATTGGGCATCGTAATTGGTTTCCCACTTTATATTGAACGTCCTTCGAGGATTGTTTCACTTACAAAGTTTTCATTGCATCCATGTTGTACACTAATTTCGCCTACTTGTTTATATACCTACTACAGAAACGCACACATTCTTCAGCAAGGTAGCATTCAACTATGCAACCCTCAGGACGTGCATGATTCCTAACATAACCCTTGAGTACCTTGATGAACCTGATGGATTATGAAATCAATTAAATAAATAATACGTAAACCAAAAAATATTGTCAAACACGTTAATTAGGTAGTGTCTCACCTCTTAAATGGGTACATCCAATGGTATTGCACCAGGCCACGTAAACGTGCTTCCCGCCTTAGGTGGATAGGCAAGTGAACCAGGATATCGGAGAAAGACGGCAGAAAAAACCTTTCAAACATGCACAAAGTCTCAGTAATGTCAAAATCAAGTTGCTCCATTACATTTTTATCGATAACTCGTTGGCACAAATAATGAAAAATGCACACAGTCGATTTATTACGTTTTTGGTCCAACAGGCAGAAGTCCCCTGAGTGCTACTAGCAACAATTATTGCATTAGGACATGACAATCGTGAGACTTCAAACCCAATATTTTGCAATCTTTCATTGATATGCAATTCCTGATGTTGGAGCTGTAACCATCTGGTAACTTCAAATCCCGTAGTCTAAAACAAAGAACCTGCTTCTCTATCCTTGTTAGTGTGTGGGGCACTGCAGGCAAATAAAATTTGTCTCATTTGTCAACTAAATGCAAATCAGACCTAATGGCCATGTCTTGTAAGTCTTTACTAGACTTTAACCCATCCTTTGATTTTCCTTTGACATCCAATAATGTGCCAAGAATGCTCTCACAAAAGTTCTTTTCAATGTGCATTACATCCAAGTTATGATGCACGAGTAATGCCTGCCAGTATGGTAAGTTGAAAAAAGATTGACTTCTTCTTTCATGGCTGGGTAACATCTGTATTTTTCTTTTTGCACTTCTTACCACCTTTTTTCCAATCATTCTTGACATTCTTGATTGCATTTAAAACTTCAAGACCAGTAATTCCTTTTGGTTATCTTTGAGTTTCATGGCTACCATCAAGCCATTTTTTGGTTGTTTGGAACAGGTGGTTTGAGTGTATGCATAGGATATAGGAATAAAATTACTAAAGTAATGAAGAAAAATAAACCAGATTCCTATTTGCAATTTTACATACTAATTCAAGTGGTTTCAAGTTATATTCATATGAAATAGAAGGATTAAGGATTACAAAGTAACAAACAAATAAAAGACATAATCACTTAGTTTAGATTATCAAACTAAATTAGAGAGTGGGTTAAAAAGGTGTTGCCAGAAAATTATGAGATTAGGTATTGGAAACAAATTTGTCTAAATTATGGTAACCATAAAAAAGGAAAATAACAAATAAGGCTGGTAATTATATGGGGATGTTAGATAAATAAAGAAGGGTGGGTGTGGTATGGTTACAAACTGAAATCAAGTTTCAAACATAAAGAATAGGTTCAAAGAATAGCCCCATAGTTCATAAACTACACCACAACAACCCACAACATTACTACTTTAAAAAGGAGCAGATTAAGACCTAAAATTGAAGAGATCCAACTTGTTGGATGTGATGATGATTGAGAATGCCTTAGAAGAAGTAATTTGGTCAAGCCATGATCAAACCAGCAACTTGATTGCCTTATATAAAAACATCAAAAATTTTGATGCTGAAGATGGAGGCTGGCTGCCTGTAATGACCCAACCTTGGGTTTTATTGAATGTTAAAGCTTTCAGATGGAGGACAATGAATAGAGGGGCACCCAAGGGTCTACTATACCCTGGAGAAATCCCCACTACCAAAGCCCTAGTAGATTGGAGTTGGGGCTTGATCTCCCACGATAGCTTGCTGCCCTGTTTTAATGCCTGCAAGTGATTAAACTAGGTGGGGCCCTCCCAAAATTTGATTTTCAATGCAGGGAATTGTGTGAGGTTGGGTCATCTAGGTATATTGGACTCCCTAGAGAAGTCATATCAGTGGTTCCTTTGCTTGTGTGGAGTTGGGGTCAAATTTTCCCCAGGTACGATTTGTTGTGCATTCATGCCTAACAGAGATAATGCTCTCAACAACAGCTTCCAATCAATATATTATGAAGTATAGAATATAAAAGGGGGATCTTACAACCCTAGGCAGGGTTTTGGAGATGAAAGCTCAATAAAAAACCTTGACATGTGACCATGGTGTTGAATCTTCACGGATTTCATGGAATCAATAATAGTAAAATTGAAAAACAAATTAACAAAACATAAAGAAGATAGGACCTTTAACCCAAGGGAAGGGAGTGACCTCCACCACCAGCATTAAACTATATGTTTTTAAAACGCTGTTCAAAGGGGCATTGCGAAAAGTTGTAGACTTTATGTACTTTACACAGCGTTTTTAAAACCGCTCTCTAAAATGAACTTTCAACAGCATTTTCAAAATGCTGCATAAAGTGTATTGTAAATAGGTGTAAAACACTTTACACCACATTTTTTAAACGCTCCCTAAAATGGACTTTATACAGCATTTTGAAACTGCTGTATAAAGTTCACTTTGGACAGCATTTTTAACTTTATACAGTGTTCTTAAAATGCTGTATAAATTCTACTTTTTCAATTTACCTCCTCTTCCTAACATTTGACCTGACATTGTAATTTAGTCCCTAAACAACAATAAGAATGTAAAGTTTGAAACCAAAGTGCAACATGAGGATTCTTGCGCACTATAATAGTGAAGAGTATGCATTCCCAAAAACCCAACAAATCTAATCATTTCTAACCACCAAATTGCCAACATCCCAGATGACCACCATGCAGATCAAACACGAGTCATAAACATTTCCACAAGAGTCAGCAACCCTAGGATATGATATGCCTTCTCAGAAAAGGAGAGAGAGAGAGAGAGAGCTATAATAGACCTGATTCTGTGCCATCTCCTTGGGAAGATGGATGAGCAAGCACTTTGAATCTAACAAATGAAAGTCAAAATCAACTCTTAACTGATATATCCATGGAAACACATAACCATCTTAAATATCTCTCGGCAAAAGTGCCAGAAAGAATTGTTCCAAAAACAAAATACTTAAAACAATAACAAAACATTCATGTCCTTGCAAGTACATGCAAGTCCTAGACGACAAAACTGAGCACAACAATAATAATAGAAAAGAACCAATATGAGATTAACAATATTTACAAAAGAAAAAGGAAATGCATGTAGTTACTTTTTCTTGCCTTTGTTCTTCTTGGACTTGGTATTTCCCTTCCTCTTGCCATTTTCTTTTTTCATGTTGTTAATGTTTTGAGAACCTAATGCCACACTTGCCTGTGAAGCCGCTTTCTTATTTTCAGACTTGGAATTCCCCTTATCATTGTTATCTTCTTCTAACTCAGCGAAATTGTTTTGGGCTGCTGATGCAACATGGTCCTCTGATGCCTCAACAAGCATATTAGTATCACTTGGGGAAAACAGAGAATCCAAGAAGCTCTCCAACCTTGGCCTACTTTCCCTTAACTTTCTATAAAGTTCTCCAAATGCTGAAATATTATTCTCAATTTCCTTGTCACTGAAATAAAAGCCAAAAAAAAAAAAAAAAAATCCAGCTTATCAGAGTAGATCTGAATGCCTTGGCCACAATCATCCACTTCAGAGGGTAGTAGTACTAGCTAAGTTGCTTGAAACACAATGATTTGTGGGTTGAACCCACAATATATATACATATCACATGAATCTGAGATTTTGTGTTCACAGAAATGCACAACCATGCCAAGAAAACACTATAGAACTCAGTTCCAATATAAAAACTTATTGACAGTTTTTGGAGATAAACCCCTAATTTACAACACAGAAGTGTGTGTGGTGCCTATATGGGATTAATGTAGCAAATTAACACACACAGAGACACGCTATTCGACTAACCTCAATTCCAAAGCAACAAAGAGCTGGTTCAAATCATCAAGCATGGCTTTTACTTCGTGAAACAGGCTCCCATCTTCATTCTGACAAATGCTCTGGTTCAATCGGGCAATTGTAGCATCAATATTGTACATAGCTTTCTTCACCTCCAATTGTACAAAAACAAAAAATATTAAAATGCATTTATGCTTGTTAGACATATAAAAAGGATGCATTTGATCACCTGATCATCGTACCTTAATCTTTGCAGCATTCGAAGCAATGGTTCTAGCACTCCAATACTTTTCGTGCCCAACCTTTTCCCTTCAAAGAATCAAGAACAAATTATCACATTATTGTAATTAAACCTTCAAGGGATTCAAAAAAACTAATGAACTCAATGGAAAGAGAGTCTAATTGCAGAATTCTTACTTTGTAATAGGATAAGGAACACCATTTCGAGAATTGATGGGGATCTCTCCTTGTAACCCGGGTATGATCTCTGTCATCTCTCTGACAATCTTATGTTCCTCACTATAGCTCTCAGAACACCGGCCCCACCTTGGATCTCTGCAAACCTGCATCAGTAAGAGGAATTGGAGAGCATTGCCTACTTGAAACTAATTCAAACTACATCACCACATTAGAGTTTCCAAACATTTCAGTGCAGCTAAATTTAGGGTCTGTTAGTTTACCACGGTACATGGAGCAACAGCATATGGAATGCCTGTTGCTCTAACTTCAAGAGCAGTTGCAGCACCAATCCATTTCACAAGATCAGGGTCCCTAGTGGGCAAAAATAAAATAAAATAAAACATGTTATAAAGGAATTGATTTGGGACAAATATCAAGAAACAATGGAGAGATCAATATCTGAGTCTAAGATGAGACCTATGAACTTAATATTTGAGTCAGATTCATTTTTTCCCCAAGTCCAATCTACCCATTAATCCATAGAAGCTGAATAGACACCCTTCCTACTTAATGAGATCAACAAAGAGAGTTTCTGAACATAATCAGTTTCAAGTATCTCTTTCGTCTTTACAATTATCTCAAACTCAAAAAGTTTTTGTTACTGAATATGATGAACTTTTTAGGCAACTAATAACCATATTACGCATTAAGAAACACTAGTAAGTATTCAAAACAAGACGTTGAAGAATACAATGGCATGGGAAAGGATCTGCTACACCAAATTTGTCTGTTCTCCTGCGTCCCCACACACAAAAGCCAAGGTGTATTGGGTTAAAACTGTAAAAAGAGTTTTCAAATGACATAATAGGTACCAAAAAATGGGGTTTATAGGGTTAAAACCATAATATATATATATATATATGTTTTAAATGTGTCCAAATGAACATTTCCTCCCTATTTATTACGAGGCACCATCAAAAAACCATGACGTGTCTGTCTGTGGTGTGGGGATGCGGGGGGACAATCAAATTTGGGTGTAGCAGATCCTTTTCTGTTTTTCAAAGTTTCATCATCAAGACTCCTCTCTCTACCATTTATGAAAATACTTGCCTGGTAACTCCAAGCCCAACATTGTGAGGAAATATAGTGGCTTTGTGTACATTGTTATGGCCGTGAACGGCATCAATCCCATAAAGCATTGGAATCCCAAGACGGCTAGATAGGGTCCCCTTCTGGAACTCATTCACCATCTCTACCCATTTCTCAGGGGAAGCCTGTGAAGCAGGCACACTTCCTCCTGCACTCAATAAACTCCCTGCCAAAACTATCTGCTTGTTAAATTGATGATCTTCTAAAATTTGCTTTACGAGAGAGAAAAGAAACCCATACACAAATGAATGATTCAAATATATTTACCAATAAAGTAATTCTTCATCACATCAGCTGTGATATTAACCCGGTCGACTTGGACCATCTGACCAATCTTCTCTGCTAGAGTCATCCGCCTCATCAGGTCTTTGATCCTAGCACCAATTGGCTGCTGAGGGTCTTTGTATTTTATGTACTTTTCAGCTTCTGCCATAGCTGCCCAACAACACAAGAACAGAAGAAGCACCATGAAGGGGATCGAAATTCTAGCCATCTTCAATTCTGACTCCCAACTTTCACCACTTTGCCTCTAAGCCTGAGATTGAAAATCACAGAAAACTTGTAATGCTGGTTCAAAGTAAGTGATCTTATTGAGGAGGAATTGGAATGCTTGCTCTAAACGTTAGTAGTATAGGTGGTGCTACATTAAATTATATTTAAAAGAATAGATGCACTTTACAAAAATAGATTCCTATATTAGGACTTTTTGTACAAAGAAGGAATATAATTAAAAATGATAAATAAGAGATAAATGCAAATTGTTTTAAGATAAATACAAAATTATCATTAGAGAGATAATTTTGCCTTGCATAGAGATGTTTACATTTTACTTACCAAAAAAAAAAAATAGAGATATTTACATTTAACATTGCTCCTTAATCATCAGGGGTCTTAAATTGTTTCTCTCTCCCTCTCATACTTGGCTGGGGATAGGTCCACAATTCAAGTTTGACTCTCATATTTCAAAGACAGCACACGAAAACAATTTGGTAAAAGCGTCATCCCCTGTTGATACGAGGGATCATATCTAGTCATCTAGGATCCAAGGTCTACCTTTTCTAAGTTAAAATGGTAGTTAATCTTGATGTCAACTGAGCAAGATGCCCATCTACTTAACAATATGTACTAATTCCTTGGTGGCAATCGTCTCTCATGACTTGCATAAAAATCATCAATGCTGGTATGATCTAGTGATGACTAGTGCTAGCTAGGACTCTCAACTATCCGGTTGTATATCCATATTTGGTTCACTTAAAGTGCGGATGTATTTATATCTGATTTGTTTATCCAATTATGTATAATCTGAATTATTGTGGGACTCATGTCTAATAAAGGTGTTTCTTGAATTAAAAAGGGTTAAAGCGGTTTGGGTTGGAATAAGAATGGACTATCTCATTTAGCCATTGGGCTTCGATGTATTTTAATTAGCAATTGGGCTCGGTACATGATTCAGCCTGGTATGACTAATATTTATCTTATAATATTATAGGTCATCTTACATAGAATACGACATATGAATACCTTAACCCTAATCCTAACCCATTTCTTAACTCTCATTCCCATTCCATATGAAAGAACCTTTCCAATAGCCAGCTCCCCTTCTCTAGTTGAACTGCACCAGGTGTCTTCCATCTCTATAGTTCTTAGGTCAATATTGTTTTGTAAATATCACAAAATATCCAAATTCGATCAATTCGATATTCAATTAAATAAGTGATTACCAAATATGGATATGCTTACATCCACTTTGTATTCAGTTCGTTTACAACCATAGTGCCAACATTTCTTCTAACAAATTGCAAGTAATTCAAACCTTATGAAGTTTGTCCATAGAAATCCAAGACATTTAATCTAGATTCACATGTCTCCCATTTCCATCAAAGGACTCAATTTCCTAAGCGGGCATAGCAGTCAACAAAGCCTATTAAGAAGTAAATTAACCAACTCATAGCTTTCAATCAAAGCAAGAAATTTTATCCACAGTAGATAATTCTTGTGTGTCAACCGTAATGAATGAAACGTAATTGGTAATCTTAGGTAGAATTTGGATAAAGGAGTGCTAGAAGTCATAAGTCCCTATGCTTTTCCGTTTGGTTTGCAAATTAAAAAGTTACTTATGCATAAGTCATAAGTAGGAGAGAAAGAAGAGAATCAACTTATTTTTAAGTTGGGATCCAACAACTTACCAGATTAATTGAGCCATTGACTTATGCGAAATTTTTATGGATCGAACCCAATAATTATAAATAAGTAACTTATTCTTCAAGTCAAAAGTCAATTATAAGTTTATTCAAACACTACCTTGTATTTTTACATTATGGATATTTTTAAGTGAAGATGAAGATATTTTAAGTATCATTTGAAAAGAATTGAAGGTTTGGAGGTAGAAGATAAAGTGAGAGAGGAAAGATTCATCCACATGCAACTTTTTTGTAGGCTTTGACAGAGCTTTGATTTTGTACGAACACCCCCCTAACGAAATAGGTGCAAATGGCATCAGGAGTAGCCACATCAGTGCTGAAAAAGTGACTTACACTTTTGGGGGGTCCTTATCACTTTTTCATGCTGATGTGTCAACCCCTGACTCCATTCGCACCTATTCATTCATTGATTGTTCATACCAAATTCTTTGGGGCTTTAACATGAGTAAGGATTTGCAGTCCTAGCTCTTAAACATGAGTAGCATCGGCAGTATTACATTATGTAAGATATGTAGAAACACTTTAAAAATAAATAAATTTCTATCTTAAGAAGTCGTTGTGCAAAGAAGGAATAAAATAAAAAATAATAAATAGGCTAATTTTAGATCAAGACTATTTCTAGAGAGCCCCTTGGCTTCTGTGCACACAAAATCCATGCACAATACATGTGCAGTGATAAACATGTGCCCCCAAAAGTGTAAATCACTTTTCGGTTGTAATGCAAGCTTTATCGGGTCTTTGCACATACATTGTGCATAAATTTTGTGCACACAGAAGCCAAACCGGAGAGAGAGATATTCATGCCTTTTGTACACATGTTTACGTACATCATAGTGGATTTGAAGTCTTTGTCTTTACTTATGGATGAATTGGTAATTTACAAAATTAATTGAAATAAAATTTGATTATTGAGTTTTTATGGATCACATAGAAGCTTTAAAGAGACTAGAAATGACCAAATGGCCATGATCTCTGCGCCTCTTAACAAAGGAAATTAAGAGGGAAACCCCGAGAAATTGTAACTACAGATTACTAAGAGAAGAACCCACCGTCTCTCTCTCGCTCTCTCTCTCTCACACACAGAGCCATATAACTAAGAAAAGAAAAACAGGGAATTAAAACTAGTAGTAGAACAAATGTTCAAATTCTGGGAGAGCTAGAAGTATGAAGACATTTAGAAAAAAATAAAAAATAAAAAATTGGGAGAGCTAGGAGTATACAAGGCATACAAGCAAGAAAAAACTGTAATTGATAGATAAGTATAAGAACTAGAACTAGAAGTAGAACTCATTTTTAAGAGCTAGCTAAGAAGCAAAGAAGGATCCAGTACAAAGCTAAGAACAAACAAGAAACGAAATCAGTCCCTGCAAAAATATGAGAAAAATAATAATAAGAACAAACAAAATTCCAACAACCCACATCCTAGCTATCTAACAGAGATCAGAATTTTTCAAAGAAAAAATGAAGCTTATTATTAATCCATAGAGGGGGGAAAAAAATGAACTTACAAGCGATGTGATTCGAATCTGTTGGTTCCAAGAGGTTACTCAAGATTTTGCAACAAGAAACTGAGATTGAAATTATACAAAATTTAAACTCAAGTAGAAGTTGCTCCAAATATAGCGGCACGTCTATAAGTTCAAAATTTTACGGGGACGTGTTTGGATATAATTTCTTTCTTTTGGGTAAACAGGACGTGTTTGGAATTTAGTAAGGTTACATCACGATTCTCACCAGAGTGGGAATGTGGGGTTATCGTTTCCAAACGCCTCTAGCACCGTCTCATAAATGTTCAGTTTAGAAGTTACAACTTAAAGAATAGGGATGTGCTAGTCACACCTCCAATTTTTTTGAACTCCCCTCACGCTTACTCTCACACTTACTCATTGTTGATTTCACTTCAAAAAATTTTTGAATTTACCTC
Source organism: Platanus orientalis (assembly GCA_025762735.1). Lineage (NCBI taxonomy): Eukaryota > Viridiplantae > Streptophyta > Magnoliopsida > Proteales > Platanaceae > Platanus > Platanus orientalis. Next base: position 106 of record JAOXJP010234235.1, on the reverse strand, counting down.
GTCCCTTTTCCATTATACCCTTTATCCCACACCTCCGTTTTTAACGAAGTAAAACTCCCACACCTCGCATCCCTCATCTCACAGTTCCCATCTCCCATGAACAGAA
>JAOXJP010234234.1:0-10191 GCA_025762735.1 Platanus orientalis | reverse complement strand
CAGTTACGTGATCTCCTTGTGAAGCAACCCCAAAATCAAGTTATAATTTATTATCCCTTTGTTAAAGTGTCTTCTTTATCCATTTAAATCCATGCACAGAATCTAGAGTGCCGGCTCCGTGATCTCCTCGTGAAAGTAACTCATAATCAGTTTAAAATTGACTATTATCTCTTTGTTGAAGTGTTTTCTTTATCAATTTAAATCCGTGCACAGAATCTGCAGTGCCAGTTACGTGATCTCCTTGTGAAGCAACCCCAAAATCAAGTTATAATTTATTATCCCTTTGTTAAAGTGTCTTCTTTGTCCATTTAAATCCATGCACAGAATCTGGAGTGCCGGCTCCGTGATCTCCTCGTGAAAGTAACCCATAATCAGTTTAAAATTGACTATTATCTCTTTGTTGAAGATTTCTTTATTCATTTATCTGAGTATAGAGTTGGTGGACTCACATCCTCTACTATGGTAAATAAAAGAGCCACCATGAGATGAGACACAAAGGGGGGGGAGGAGGACAATACGAGTCTGACTTTTGGATTCACATTTTTGGCCTGATATCCTCTGCGCCGCCCTCCTCTGCGATGCCGAGGGCTGAGGCAGGGAGGGGGAATCAATTTACTTTTGGAGTTGTCACGTCACCCCCAAAAAGTAAATTGATTCCCCCTGTCTCGACTCCAGAGTATCGCAAAGGGGGGCAGCACAGAGGATATCACCCCCACATTATTAGTCTCTTTCTTTTTTCTCTCTTCCACATTTGTTTCCACTATCCAAATTTTAACCACCCCTACCCATTTGGTGGGGCCAACAAAGAAAAAAAATTGATAAAGATGACTCTCAGGGCAAGCCCCTATCTGCAATCAAAATTGAAATGAAGGAGCTCCTTTTTACTTGAAATTGTTAGAGATCCCATATGCTATTAGTACACAGTTGAGGGTTGTGTACATAATTTTAGTGGCAAGAAAAAAATTATATACTATTGTTGTGGACACTTGAGAGTATAGACAGTAAAGTAGCTAAATATGGATAAGCGACAATATGCACCAAGACAGCAACGCTCATAAATGACTAACTTAAAGTTGAAAGCAAAAAAGAAAGAACCAAGATCCTTTATATCAATGGGTCATACTCCATCATAATTAGAATCATCATCATCGCCTAGAACAAAATGGCTCAAGACAGGGACCAGTGATGTTGCTGATGGCACCTTTAATTTTCCAGCACAAGGCCGCCACAATCAGCTCTTGCACTACCTTATGCTCATATTGGCACATCGGATGTTGGCTAGGCCACCCACAAGCGCCAAGAAAAGCTTGGTGTGGGGGATGGACCCTCTCATCTTCTCTATCATTCATTTCCATGACTTCACGCTCCCAGCATCTTCTCACTGTTTTTTTCTTAGTCCCTAGAACATTCATTCGGTTGTGTCGGTTTGGCCTAATAGATTAGGATTTTCCAAGTTTGGCCCCGCTATGGTCCATAACACTTAACATGAGAAAAGGAAACCTTATCCGGTTTTGAAGGCGCTTGGAAGGAGTTTTGTCACATTTCTATGTCCTTGTTTGAAAGGTCCCACAAGGAATTGTAGGGAGTCTCATTTCTTCGTCCACGGGAAATGAGACGCTTGGCATCGGCCTGATATTTTGCGATGCCACCCTCTGCGACGCTCGAGGGGCCAAGGCAGAGGGGGGGAATCAATTAACTTTTAGAGATGTCACTTCACCCCCAAAAAGTGAATTGATTCCCCCCCTCTTTCTCAGCTCCTGAGCATCGCAGAGGGGGGCGGCAAAGAGAGGGTGGCACAAGTTATCAAGCCAATGGCTATTGTTGTCCCATCTGATCAATCTGGTATTAATAACAACTAGCACCGCCTTATATGTCCAAAGGCGTGAAACCCCATTTGGACAAGTGGTACAACAGGAGTTCTTGCCAGGATTTTGGCACAACTCGATTCTTCTTTCCTTTTTATTTTTTAAATTTTTTGCTCTTTTGGGATTGAGGACATGGAATCCCGACACGCTAAGAAAACTGTTGTGCAAAAATCTAGATTTTGGATCATATGCAACAAAGAAAAAGAGAGAAAATAACGCAAACAGCAATTACAAAGCAAGAACAACACGGTTTACATGGTTAAGCTTGAAGCCTGTATCCATGGGCAAAAACAGAGAGAGAGAGCTTTCACTATGGTTGAAAACAGACATTATAATGAACAGTATGATAATACGTAAATCAAGAAACCCCTAAATATAAACCCCGGAAACCCTAATCTCCACGGGTCAGATCAAGACCCCAAATCGGATATAAACATGTCATATTCAGGTTTTCTTCCAATCGCCATCTCGGTCTTATCTTGGGTTGAATACAAGACATTAACCTAACAAAAACAAATTTGAACAACTTTGAGTGTGACACATTGTATGAAAGGCTGAAAACTCTTTTGACATGTCAGGTTCCAAGCACATATTAGTTCCGGATAATGTTCACGTCCAGCACTTGCTACAAATTAAAGGTGTAAATGATGGGGTAAGTTTCAGCCAGAAGAAAAGAAAAGATGACGATGCAGATGATGACAAAATGAAAGAGTATGGTATATACTTCAAATACTTGTCTCAAGACATTGTGCTCTTTAAATCATGGCCAGTCTTTAACAATTTTACAAAATATTCACTTTCAATGTTGTTCGTTTATTACTATTGGATGTTTTCCTTTTTTTTTTAGTAATACTGTTGGATGTTTTCCGAACATAATGGGTAAATTTTAAACATACATCTCTTTAATATAATGTCTGCACACTAGCTTTTTAATCAAGAGCTGCAGTTTATTAATTCAAATTGATCCAAATGTAAGGGAAAAATGAAAAGATAATTGGCTGTCTCTCTTTCTTTCTCGCTCTCTCAGACACACATTTGAAAGTTTGCATTTATACAGAAATATATCAAATGTAATCCTACAAATGAGACTTGACCCACCCCCTAAATTTTGGAAATCATTGTCCTTACAAGTATATATGTATGTATGTATAGTTTAAAATGAGATAAAATGATGGTGCAAATACCCATAGGCGAAGTACTATTTAATCTATGTTATTTTTTTATGGGGAGTGTAATCTATTGAATCTATGGTTGAACATAGCTCATTACATTCACTTGATTTCGAGGATTAAACCTTGATCTTACTCGTTGTATCCTAATAGTGCCTGGTTCACATGACACTTGGTCATTTGATTTTTATAAGGCTATGCTTTACAAGTCTTTGTTTATCTATATGTGATAATAGTTTTAAGGTTTTACCGAAAACCTATAGGAAGCCATCCTTACTCTTACGTTCACGAAGGTGAATTCATAAAAAACGCTTTCACATACTTAACTTAATTATGATTCCGTTAATTGAAGTTTAGCCAGACATTTGTAAAAGTTTGAAATACATAACCTTGAAAGTGGAATTTTTAATAATTTCAATATAGTTGAAATGATATTGTGATAACATTCATATTAGATAATTCATTACTTAAAGTTCTTGTCAACTCAAAACTTAAGATCTTCAAGAAGATAGTAGGCTGTTAGTATTGATTTATCTAAATACACTTCAATAATACATTCCCCTTCTTTACTATTTTCTTAACATATTATAATTCAACATATTGAGTGTTATTATATATAAACAAAATATGTTTTGAATTACTTTGGGACCTTTTATTTAGCAGTTATGCATTATTTGTGAAACTTGAAATGATTTGTCTACGATAGGACTATTTCCTTTTTCATTTTTGGTAAATGTGTAAACTCTTTATTTGATAGTTAAGATGGATTACATGAACTAAAATCCTTTGTTAGGGATTTGTATAACCAATGGGTGTTATACCAGTCCAGACATTGGTTTTCCCCAGACTTTCATCTTTAGCTAATCTATTAGCTATTTTATTTTTGAGTCTATTCACATGCTTAACAACTACATATTGAAAAGAAGGAAAGAGGTTTTTGCAATCTGTGATATAGATTCTTATTTCTATGAGACTATTTCTTAAAATTGTATTATCCATAAAAGAACTTTTTATGGATGATAAGTGTAGCACCTCGCAATACTTATAAAGAGAAAAAATGTAAATAACTATGTATAGGGGGAAAAATACCATTTTATATACTTTAGATAGTTCATTGTAATATTTGGAATCCAATTAGATGAATTAGAAGCGAGGAAGCAAAGACAAGTCACAGACTTGACAAGTTTGGAAGTTGTCCCAAGAGCAAATTTATAATAACTTCATAGGAAAACTTGTACCAATCCAAAAAAATTAAAGTGCAAACCATACACCATTAAAAAAATCTAAGAGTATACTTTCCAACATAACAAACGGTGAGTGAATTAGAGTTTTCTAGAGAAAGTTATGGTCATTTTCTCATGATATATCTGTGTTGCAAAACCTAGGGAATGAAAGGGCTCGCAGTGGGTGATTGGGAGGGCTCGTCTGTCAGGGAAAGGGATCGCGGTGTGTGATTGTGAGGGCTCACTTATCAAGGTAAGGGATCATAGTGAGTGACTGTGAGGGCTCGCCTGTCGTGGTGAGGGCTTGGGGTCGGTGACCGCAAGGCTCACCTATAGGGGTGAGGACCCTCGAATACAAAACCCAAAAAAAAAATTAAAGAGAATAGTTGAGCGAATTTTGAGGGTGATTTTCCCTCAAAGACAAAATTGAACCAGACATATTTATAACCCTAAATTGGCCTAGTTGAGAAGTATAAAATATAATAAGGGAGATCAAGAGAAGAGGGAAAATTAAAGAGAGGAACTTTAGGAGTTTGGGAAAAAGTTGTGAACTCTCCTTCTCTAATAGTAAAGTGACTCTTTAATGCTTAGATTTAGGTTTTCTTACTGTTTCCTTTGTAATTTTTTATTTGATTAGGGATTCTAACCATAAATCTATTATTTAATCTTAGGAAAAAAAGGTTGTTAAAGGGAAAAAGAAGTTCTACTTAAAGATTTTTGAAATGTCACAAAAGAAATCCTAAAGGGGGGGGAGGGGTAAATAGGATTTCTCAAATTTATTTAACCCCTTTTTAAAATTGTCTTATGGATGTTATTAATTATTATTACACTTAGCTCAATTAAGTGAGTCTGTGCTTCAATGTAGTTACTCAAGAACAATATCAAACATATTCTAAGAAAGAATAGTACAGAGTATAAAAATTGGAGAGACAAACAATCACACAACCATAAACCACAACACAAGATTTATATTGGTTCAGCACTCAGGCCTACATCCATTCTTCTAAAGCTCAATACTGAGCTTAAGCATATTTTATTTAGGTACTACTACAACATAAGTTAATATATAAACCTAACTACGAACTCAATGGCAAGCTAAACAACAACACTCAGTGTCTTTGGCAAGTGTGTACTACTTTCAATGTCTCCAGCAGAGGTAGTCAAGCTTCTAGTGTATCTGGCGGAAGCAAAACAATAACAATAATAAATATGAATGTAAAGTCAAGAAAATATTACCACAATATGGTTGATGTTACTACTTACTCAAATATGGGATGCTCCTTGATGAGCTAGTATGCCTTAACTACCCACAAGCTCTAAGTACTGGGCTCTAGTGCTCATAGAGCTCAATCAAAGGTAAGTTCCTCTAGGAAAAGTGCTCACCACAACCTCTCCTCAATAGTATAAATGATGCTTAATAGGAGAGAAAGAATGAGAGAGAGAAGTATATAATACTAGCTACTAAAGCTCAATAATTTGTAGGTAATGGAGGTTTGCACAATGAAGAAAGCTATCAAAATAGTATGCCTCTTAGCTCTCTCAAAAATTAACTTGGAAGTGTTGGAGATTTTTTATTCTAAAGGAAAAAAGTCCCTTTTATAGTAGGGAGGAGCATCCACAACCTTAGGAAGGCATATGGAAAAGAGATGAGCATTTTGGGCCTTTAGATGTGCTAAAACGAGGTTCAAAATTTTAAAACTTTTGCCTAAAATTTTGTGTTAATTTTTTCTCCAAAATGCCTTCCAAACCGATTGGGGGTTTCACAATCGATTTGGGCTCCAAATCGGTTGCAAAATCAATAATCGATTTCGAGTGCCTATCAAGCCCCAAATCGGTTTGGGATTTCGCAATCGATTTGGGGTTTTGAGAATTTTTCCAAAACTCTTATCAAAACTGGTTTGGGCTTATCAGTTTTGGGCTCGGGTGTGTTTGACTGAGATGCAAAATTGCACCGAAACCAATTACGAGTTTCGCAACTGGTTTCGACTGAAATTTTTTGCATTTTTATTTTGGACTGATTTCTTTGGGTTGTCCTTGGGCATCTAGGTTTGGGCATTCTTAGGAACCATAAACCATGTCTAGGATTATTTTTAGACACACAAAATGATATGTATGCATGATAAATACCTTTCTTAGTGTGCCTCTTCCTAGTGTTCTTCCTTGGGCCCTTGGTCCTTCTTGGCTTCATGATATGAACTTGTGAGCTCACATAGGACACTTACAAGACTCTTAGCACTACCCATATTCCCATGGAATTGACATACATCAACAATCTCTCTCTTGTCAATTCAATGGAAAAACTCAAATACACATTTAGATATAAATTACATTAATTTCCCACAACCCAAATACATAGACTCAATAATACATAAGAGAAGGAGTTCAACTCAATAGTCTTGAAATCACTTGTGCTTTAAGTCAATAAGCCCTACAATCACAACCATAAAACAACTACCTTTCTCATGTCAAATGGCCAATGTATAAACAATATATATGAATAGTGAAAAGCATGAGAGAATATGTATAGAATGTGCATCAAGTGAGTTGTTTTGATGTTTTAACCTTTTTAACTCCCCCTATGTTAATGCTCTCTCACTAATCTCATACCTTTGTACCTCTCATGTATGTCTTATGTGAATTGAGTGACTCCCCCTCACCCTCACATCATCTCCACAAATGCAAATGTGGATTTGAATGTATCTCTCCTCCTTTTTGGCAAGAATTGACAAGTATAGAAATAGTAACATAGATAGAGCCAGAGATAAAGAGGAGATAAATGGACAAACAAAATAAATATATAACAGGATAAATAAAATGCCCAATGGGATACAATTAGTAGTCTCAACAGCAATAACTCTCTCAGCTCCATCCAAAGGTTGGTCCTCCTCATCCTCATCGTCCTCATAATAATAATCATCATCATCATCATCTCCTTCATCATCATCAGCATCATCTCCATCATCAGCAGCTCCTTCATCCTGGACTACCTCCTCTCTAACCACCCCAACACCTGGTACAATAGTGGCCTCATCCTCTAACTAAAGGTCTGCTCGTAGCTGTGGAAAAGGTACCTCAAACTCGGGCTCTACCTTAGGGTCATAGTCAAATGCACTCACTGATTCCAAATGGATGTGATGCTCTAGATGATCATCATTATAGCATGCTGCAAGCTGCTTTTGGTTGGAAGCCAGGGTCTTCTATTTCTTAAGACCTTAGAAACCTTCTTGACTAAGGTGTGAAGGAGGGTCATCATCGAGGTACGTGTAATGACAGTGCATGCACGTGAGAGTCTAGCATGAGGCTTGAGGTCGTGTCAAGCAGGCCTATCTTTTGGAGGGTACCATGCCCTACTGCCTTCCTAGCTTTGTGACCCTTAGGTACTACTTTGAAGGGCACCTTCACTGTCTAGAGAATATGGGTGTTGAGTGTGGGATAAGGTAGGCTCCCAGTTGAATGTGCCGCCTCATGCAACCTGATCATCATGTGGCATAGGATGGCTGGGATATCTATATGATGGTTGTTGAGGATCCCATCAATGAGGTAGGCGATGTCATCTATCAACACACTCCTATTGATGGTAGAGAGTATGTTGTATGTGAAGATGTGGTGGGGGACTTAGACAATTGGCCGACACTGCTTATGCAGTAGACGATGGGGCCAGTTCAAGAACTTCCCGCACAAGGTCTCTACCATTCCATCTTTCTACTCAAAGTGGGGCGGTGAATCAGATATGTCATAAGAGCAGGAGGATGAGGCACCCCAAAGATCTTAGAGATGATGGTGGGGTTGACCTCAACAAGGGTGTTGCACACCATAGTCCAAAACGAGAGTGCCTTGTTGTCAATATTGAACATGTTCACGTAGAAGACACGAACGACCTCTTCCTGAATTGGCCCTAACACTGAAATAAAGGGCATTCATCTCCTTCCTTCAAATCTCTTTGTCAACTGAGCCATTTGTAGGGTCTCAGCATTGAATGCTTGTTCTGTGATAATGGAGTGACAGGAAAAGATGTGTTGGTATCTCTCCAAACTCATAACATTGTGGCAAGGAGAGAAGGAAGTAGCAGGCTTCTTCAACTACTTACATGGTGGTGACTAAGTCATCAGCCACTTCCTGGGGTTGGGAGGAGGGTCAGATGAAGATTCGCCCTTTGGTGTGGTCGTCTTGATGTGTGGAGGCATGATCGCAATGCTAGAAGACTAGATCTCAAAGGGGAAACCTAAAAATAGAGAAATGGAGGCTTTGGAAGAAAAATGGGAGGTCATTAAAAGTGAAAATAAGTGAAAACAAACCATTTTTCTCTTTTAAAATTGCATGCAATTATTTAGACGAAAATACCCCCAAAATCAATTATGAGTTTCGTAATCGGTTTGGGGCAAAATCGATTTTACAACTCGAAATCGATTTGGAATGTGGATTTTTTTTTATTTTTCCCCCTTTTTCATGAAGTAGAACTCCTCCACTCACTACCATATACCACCCCATGCATGCCTAGCTCCATGACCATCTCCACCTCCCACCATAACCATGGGAGAATTATACATGATCCCCCTATATGGTACATAAGCCTATAGCACTCTGAAGATACTCAAACCGCTTGGAATCAAGGGGTTTGGTTAAGATGTTTGCTAATTGATCTTCGATCTTGACATCATCCAATGATACAACATTTTCTTTCACCAATTATCGAATGAAGTGGTGTCTTATGTCAATGTGTTTTGTCCTAAAATGTTGGACAGGGTTCTTAGAGATGTCAATGGTACATTTGTTGTCTACAAATAGACTCATGGTGCCTTGCTCCAACTAGTAATCTCGAAGCATTTGCTTTATCCATAAGAGTTGGGTGCATCCACTACTAACTGCAATGTATTCCGCTTTGGCAGTTGACAAAGAGATGAAATTTTGTTTCTTGCTGTGCCAGGAGACAAGATTGTTGCTTATGTAAAAACAACATTCACTCGTACTCTTGTGATCCTCCACATCGTCAGCCCAATAAGCATTTGAGTACCCTGCTATCTCAGATGTGGTATCAAACGGATACCATAGCCCAAAGTCCGTAGTCCCATGGATATATCGATAATCCTCTTAGCTGCCTTAAGATGTGATTTTTTGGGAGCAGCTTGATATCTAGCACATGCACCTACACTTAAGGCAATGTTTGATCTACTTATGGTCAAGTAGAGTAAACTCCCAATAATGCTCCTGTAGTAGGTGGAATCAACCTTTACTCCCTTGAGGTCTCTAGTGATCTTGTCACTTATGCTAATGGGCGTGTCGGCAGGTTTGGATTCTCGTAATCCAAACTTCGAAACTAGGTCTCGTGAAAACTTGGTTTGACTTAAAAAGATGTCATCTTTAGTTTGCCTTATTTGAAGACCTAGGAAGAACTTCAGTTCTCCTTCCATACTCATCTCAGATTCTGATTTCATTGTTTGAACAAAACCATCAGACATCTCCTCATTGATAGACCTAAATATGATATCATCCACATAGATTAAGCAATGAGTATATGACCATTTTGTTTCTTAATGAAGAGTGTTTTATCTACATTTCTTTAGTCAAAATGGTGATCAAAAAGAAACTTTGTGAGTCTTTCATACTAAGCTCTGGGGGCTTATTTGAAACCATACAAAGCTTTCTTGAGTCAGTATACATAGTTTGGCAAGTGGGGATCCACAAATCCCTCAGGTTGCTCAACGTATACCTTTTCTTGGAGAATTTCATTCAGGAATGCACTCTTAACGTCCATTTGATATAGCTTGAATTTTAAAAAGCATGTTATGAACAAGAGGATCCTGATGAATTCCAACCTTGCAACAGGGGCAAAAGTTTTTTTAAAGTCAATGCCCTCAATCTGGGCATACCCCTTTGCAACTAGCCTTGCCTTATTTTTTGTCACTGTACCATGTTTATCATGCTTGTTCTTGAAGA
>JAOXJP010234233.1:0-10192 GCA_025762735.1 Platanus orientalis | reverse complement strand
GAGAGAGAGAGGTGGGGAGAGAGAAGAGAGAGAATTGGGGAGGGTTTTCCCCCTCTCCTGCGCAGGGGAGCGATCGAGAAGAGAAGAAAGAAAAAAAAAGGAAATGAAGAAAAAAAAAGGAAAAAGAAAAAGAAAAAAAAGAGAAAAGAGAAAGGAAAAAAGAAAAGAAAAATAAATAAATAACTAACTAAATAAATAAAATAATCACGTGTCAACTTGTGGTGTGGGGACATGAAAGGACATATTTCGGGTGCAATAAAAATAAAATAAAAAAAGGAAGAGAGTAGTAAAATAAATTCATACATAAATAATATTTCAAATATATATATAATAAAATAATATTTTAAAAGGTAAAATACTCTTTTATTTATAATAACAAATAAATGGACAAAATAAAGAGGATGACAGGGATAGGGGTTGATTCTGATCGATTGGAATCAGCTGAATTATGAAGAAAGGCTGGGGATTGCTCTGCCCGTCTGCTGACTCAAAGAAAAGTGCCGAAACTGGGAGTTACGCCAAAATTAGGTGCTTACACCCAGTACCCGAGAATCCCAGATGTGCAACAACCCCGACTACTCCACTTAAAGATAAGCATAATCCAAAAACTGTTATCGGAGGGAATATTCTTTGCAGCCAGCCTAACGCATTGAGAAAGTGATAGAGAGAATAGGGGGAGACATGACAAAGAACGTGGGGGAAAGCGACAGGAGAGATTCGATTTGGTACACTACTACTTAAGCCTATAAGTGTGGATAACGACTCACCCTTCATGTATAAGATAACAGAAACCCTAATTGAGAAAGTTCTTCTACATTCCCTAGTTGCTTGACTTGACCATTGGAGAGCTAAAGGTCGGCCCCCTGTTGGCTCCTAGCTTCTTGACTTTATTTTTCTTTGTGTATGCAATGTTCGCACCGCCAAGGACCTGAGCCAACCATGGGACCATTTGACGGCTGTAAAGGTACCTATAAACCGATATGCTATCAATTGGCTCCATCTATGGGAACATACAACTTTCCTAAGAACCTAAGGTCTGTATAGTTGAAACCGGGTCAATGACGACTCAACACGACTAGGGTGCCGGCGTTGACGGGCAAGAAGCCTCCATCTTCGACAGAGCATGCCTCGAAATCCCAAGGGTGGTTGTCCTTGAGCAAAGGATCCAAGGACTGATGACAAGTGCATAGCTACTAATGGAATAGAACCGAGAGATTATACAAGACCTTAGAGGCTGGAGAAGCGCACCCGACAACCATGATGTAGGATGGTCGGGACCCCACACCCCTCCAACTGGAAGCCATGACCAAGGACAAGAAAATGAAATAGGAAGCACCATGACTTCTCGATTCTAGAAGGCAAGCCAGCTTAGGGAAAGGTTCACACCCCAGACCTCTGGGAGGAAAGGATGGAGGATGTAAGGAGGGAAATGGCGACCATGAAGAAAGCTCTCAAAGGAAAAGCCCTGGCTACCAGCGATGAGTTGATCCAGAGGACGGACCATCCATTCACTTTGGAGGTCATGGTTAAACCACTTCCTGACAAATTTAAGCCACCCCGGATGGAGATGTTCAACGACGGCAAGGATTCCCTCGATCATTTAGAGGTGTATACGATGCATATGAACCTCTAAGCGGCCCCCGATGAAATCATGTGTTGGGCCTTTCCCACAATAATTAAAGGGTCTGCCCGAGTTTGGTTCAATTGGTTGAAGCCCAACAGCATTTCAAATTTCACAGAGTTGAGTCGACAGTTTGTCGGCTATTTCATCGGCGGCTAGAGACACCGAAAGCCTGCCACCTACTTGTTGAATATCAAGAAAAACAAAGGAGTCCATACGAGACTATATGTCATGGTTCAATAGAGAAATGTTGTAGGTGGATGATGTCGAGGAGAAGATGATTGTGGCCGCTCTCATAGCGGAGTTACTTCCCTCAAAGTTCCTCTTCTCCCTCTCAAAAACCCCTGCCTCGTATGGCCAACCTCATGGTGAAGGCTCAGCAACACATGAACGCCAAGGATATCCACATCGCCCTATGAGAGAGAGAAGTCAGGCCTAGTTCACAATCAGATAAGGGAAAAAGGGAGCAGCAACAAGCTACTCGGGAAGTAAAGGACAATTGGGTGAGAGAAGACAACGACAACCGCGAGGTCAAGCCCCAGCTCAACCTCCCCTCGAGAAGGTTCCAAAATTATACCCCCTCAATGCACCCATGGAGCAAGTGTTTCTACATATCAAGGATGATCCAAGCATCAAGTGGCCCGAGACGATCTGAGCCCCATTGGAGAATAGAAATTGTGACAAGTACTATAGCTTTCACCAGGATCATGGTCACAACACTAACGACTGCTTTGACTTAAAGGAGCCGATAGAGGCCCTTATCCAATGAGGGAGACTGCAGTGATTTGTTGTTGGGTAACACCAAATAAGGCTGAAAAACACCTGTTGGGATCCCCCCGTTCGGGAAGAAAGAAGGCTAAAGGGGGAAATCAGGGTAACAACTGGTAGGTTTACCGGGAGAGAAGAGTCAAACTCAGCCAAAAGGTCACACATGAGTCAAATTCACACTGAAAGGGACCGGTAGATAATGATGATCGAGAGGCAAACAAAACATCATAAGGCAGAGCACCCCCCATCACCTTCTCTGTAGACGACACCCGAGGGGTGAGTCAGCCTCATGATGACACACTGGTGGTGACATTAGTTATTTCAAACTACATCACGCACCATATCCTCATCGATAATGGGAGCTTAGTAGATATCCTTTACCTCTCAGCCTTTGACCAAATGGGTATCTGACGATACAAGCTTAAGCCCATTCAAATGCCTTTTGTTGGATTAACGGGCGACAGGTTGTTGATCACTGTCAGAGTAGGAGATTGATAGGTCACCAGGGTGGTTGACTTCTTGGTGGTCGATTGCCCCTCTTCATACAACACAATCTTGGGAAGGTCGGCACCAAATCAACTGAGGGCAGTCACCTTGACTTACCATCTCTTGATGCATTTCCCAACTGAGAGGGAAGTTGGGGAAGTCAGGGGCGATAAAGTAACGACCAAAAAATGTTATATGGCATCACTCAAAGGGGACCCGACCCCAAAGGAGACTATGGAAATCGACGGTTTGGAAGTTCAGGATGAAAAAACTCAGGTGGTGGCAGAACCAGGAGGAGAACTTGAGGAGGTTATTCACGACTCAAACACTCTTGATTGAGTGACTCGGATGGGGTCAGACCTACCGAAAGATTTCAAGAGGTGATTGTAAAGTTTTCTCATTGAAAACTGAGACGTGTTTGCCTGGATGCATGAAGGCATGCCAGGAATAGACCCTCGATATGCTGTACATCAATTAAATGTGAACCCCATCTCAAGGCCCATCAAGCAAAATAAGAGAACCTTTGCTCTAAAAAAAATAAGCAATCGTAGAAGAGGTAGAGAAATTATTGAAAGTCCACTTCATAAAGGAGGTCCACTACCCCGAATGGTTGGCAAATGTAGTTATGGTGCGAAAGCCAAATAGGAAGTGACATATGTGTGTTGACTTCACCGACCTGAACAAAGCATGTCCCAATGACAGCTTTCTACTCATGAGGATCGACACTCTAGTAGACTCGACGGCTGGCCACCTGACCCTTAGCTTCATGAAAGCCTTCTTAGGGTATAATTAGATAAAAATGCACGAGTCTGACTATGAGAAAATTGCTTTTATCACTGACCAGGTGCTTTACTACTACAAGGTCATGCCCTTCAGACTGAAGAACGTGGGGGCAACATATCAAAGACTAGTCAATGAGATTTTCAAAAACCAAATTGGGAGGAACGTCGAAGTGTATATGGACGACATGCTGATGAAAAGCCTCCTAGCAGAGCAACATTTGTCAGATTGAAGCAAGATATTCTAGACCTTGAAGAAACACAAGATGAAGCTTAACCCTGGGAAATGTGCCTTTGAAGTATTGACCAAAAAGTTCCTCAGGTTCATGGTTTCCCAACAAGGGATAGAGGTGAATCCCGAGAAGGTGAAGGCCATACTCGACATGTAGCGCCTGAGGAACACAAAACAGGTGCAACAACTAGCCGGGAGGGTAACAACTTTGAACAGATTTATATCCTAGTCCATAAATAAGTGTTTTCCTTTTTTTCCACCTGCTAAGAATGGCTTTCTATTGGGATGAAGAATGTGACAAGGCCTTCTAAGAGTTGAAGGACCACCTCAGCCGCCTGTCATTCATTAATCAGCTGAAGTAGGGCGAGGTGCTTTACTTGTACTTATCGGTATCAGAAACAATAGTAAGTTCAGTTTTAATCAGGGAAGAGGGCTAGGTGCAAGCGCAAGTGTATTACACAACAGAGCCTTCAAAGGAGCAAAAGAAGGATACCCGAGGGCTGAGAAGATGGCGTTCGCTTTGGTTGTCATAGCCCGGTGACTAAGGCCCTATTTCTAGGCCCAAACCATCCGAGGGCTCACAGATCAGCCACTCAGAACCATACTGCATAAACCCAAGACCTCTAAGAGACTGGTCAAGTGGTCAGTGAAATTGAGCGAGTTTGACATCGAATACCACCATTGGGGAGCTATCAAGGGTCAAGCAGTAGCGGTTTGTATCATTGAGTACACTCATGCACCAGGGGAAGAGTCTGAGATGCAAGAAGTAGATCAGGCAAAATGGGTTATACACGTCGATGACTCCTCCACCAATAGCATTGTCGGGGGGAGTTGTCTTGGTCACACCGAAGAAAAATAAGCTTGAGTACGCCATTATTTTTGGGTTTAAGAAGACCAACAATGAGGCCGAGTACGAAGCAATGCTCATAAGGCTATGCCTTGCCCACACACTCGGGGTCAACAGTGACTCCCAACATGTGGTAGGACAAGTACAAGGGGAGTATGAGGCAAAGGATGGGTGGTTGAAACATCTCCATGGTAGTGAAAGAGAAGTCCCAATTCAGACATTTCAACATATAAAGGGTCCCGCAAGGATAGAACAGAGAAGCCAACAGGTTACCCAGAGTTGCATCATCTGCCACAGAAAGCCTTGACCCGGGGATCATTGTTGAATATCTATCCAAGCTAAGCATCAAGGTAAATGAAGATAGGGAAGTCAACATGGCCAGCCCTGGGCCTGAATGGGCCAACCAGATCATAAAATACCTGAAGAATGGAGAATTATTCGAGGATAAGGAAGAGGCCAGAAAAGTAAAAATACGGTCGAGTCGATATCTTTTTTTTTGTGACGCCCTTTATAAGAGGAGCTTCACCCTCCCTCTGCTCAGGTGTATGTTCGAGGAGGAAGCCAACTATGTGCTCTGAGAAATACACGAAGGAATACATGACAGCCACTCGGGGGGTAGGGCGATGACCCACAAAGCCATTAGGGCATGTTATTATTGGCCCTCGATGTAGAAGGATGCAAGTCTGATCGCTCAAAAGTGTGACAAATGTCAGAGATTAGCCAACGTCCCCAAAAAGCCTACAGAAGAGTTAGTCCCAATAGTTGGACCCTAGCAATTTGCCCAATGGGGAATTGACATTATTGGGCCGTTCCCTTGGGGAAAAGGACAAATGAGGTTCTTGGTAGTGGCAATTGACTATTTTATTAAGTGGGTGGAGGCTGAGCCCCTGGCAAAAATCACCGAGAGGAACAACCGTGACTTCACCTGAAAGTTAATTATCTATCGGTTCGGGATTTCCCGAGTCATCATCACTAACAATGGCAAGTAGTTCAATAACGCCCAGTACCGGGAATTCTGTTTAGAACTTGGGATTAAAAATCACTTCTTTTCCCTAGCTCATCCCCAAGCCAACGTCCAAGTGGAAGTTACCAACAGGACGCTCCTGGGCATAATCAAGAAAAGATTCAAGGACCCCATGGGCCTTTGGCCTGAGGAACTGCTAAGTATCCTATGGGAGTACCACACCACAATAAGGACTCCCACAGGAGAAATGTCGTTCCTACTAGCGTTTGGAACCGAGGAAGTGATACCAGTCAAAATTGGAATGGCTACACACAAAACATTAAACTTTAACTCAGGGAAGAATGAAGAAAGCCTTAAAAACAATCTCGACTAGCTAGAAGGAAAAAGGGACGAGGCCACACTTTGGATAAATGCTTACAAGCAAAGAATGGCTAAGTATTATAACTCACGGGTCAAGGCAATAATATTTGTAGTTAGAGATTTAGTGCTTAGAAAGGTGAGTTTGGCGACACAAGGCCCAACAAAGGGAAAACTGAAACCGAACTGGAAAGGACTTTACCGGGTAACACGCTGCAATAGGCCTGGGACCTACCACCTCGAGACAATGCAGGGGGAGCCTCTGCCATGGTTATGGAATGTAAAGCATTTGAAAAAATATTATCAATAAAGTTGATATTATGACTCTAACCGATGAAATGTTTTTAGTCTGTAGGGCCAGGAAAAATTTTAGGTCCTCGTACTTGAGTTACAAGATTCACCCTCAGGTCACAAGACTAGCCCGCCCTTCTAGGCCCTTGCACTTCCTGCTAAGGCTATAAGACTAGTCACCAGGTTACAATATTAATCCTCAGGTCACAAGATTGACCACAGGCTACAAGATTGGCCTTCCAGGCTCACATGCCTGATGATCAAGCTTCAAGACTAGCCCTTGGGTGAAAAGAATAACTCTCAAGTCACAAGATTAACCTTGAGTCACAAAATCAACCTATCCTCCGACTAAAAAAGTGCAAGGCAAAGAGAAGTCTCACAAATCAATAAAAGTAAAGAGATTCGAAGAATATTAGAACGCGCATATCATAACTAAAGTCGACCCTCCTCTACAGAATAAGTGTAACTACACCCTCTCATGCATAAATTAAGTCTAAGCAAATATTCAAGTGTACCTGGCAGCATTACCAAAGAAAGTGCCCCGTATAAGGGAAGGGCTTAAGCCCAAAAGAATGCCACCAGGAGCCCTTATTCTCCTAAAAACATGAGAGATCCGTTGGGCCTTCTCCCCCTCTCCTGAAGATACTTTTAAAAGGCAATATGCCCAATAGCCGAGGATGTATTAGCCTCGAGACGCACCTACACTTAGAAAAATTTGTCGTTAAGATGGTTACCCCGAGATATACCAATACTTAGAAAAATTTTACGTTGTCCACCCCCACTCAGTTAAAAGTTAATTACCCCAAGGCACACTCATACTTAGAAAAAATTGGTAATTATTCCTACGCTCTTAGGGTGCCTTATCTCGGCCTACCTAACTATGAATGTGGAACACGAGAAGAAATCCACGACACATATTCACACCTAGAAAATTTTAAAGAGAAAATTTGTGAACAGGGAGCAATACACATAGACGGGGGCAAAAGAAATTTTTATTCACGTAATAAGAGTTTACAAAAGTAAAAAAAAGAAGAAAAAGAAAGTAAAATTATGCCTGAGGGTTGTCATCCCCCAAGGTGACCTCTCCTGAAGCTACTTCTTCCCGAGCGGCTACTCCAGGGGCAGCGACCCCTGTCTCTTCGACTGCCACCTTGGTTGCTACTCCTCCTCCTCCTTCTTGGTCGGCTCCTTCTTGCCCCTCCTTGGCCTCTGGACCCCCTTATCAGGCTTGATAGAAGAGAAGTCTAAGTCAGGGAACTCCTCGACCGCCAGATCTCGGAAGTTCTCAAACCGTTCTCAGAAACATTCAGCCTTGACAATCTCAAAGGAGTCTGAGGCCAAGTACTTGGTCGTGGCCCCCTCGAGGGCCCCTTCAAGAATCTTCTCCTTCTCTGCCTCAACCTCAATGTGTGCCCTCCCAAGGCTTCGGCCACCTTCCTGTTCACCATAGCCTCAAGGGTTATGGCGAACTTGTCCTCGATTGCGATGCGGTGGTTCCTCTATCCTCTAAGCTCTTCCTTCGCCCAAGTGACCTCCCTCTCAGCCGCTCACAAGCGCGCCACCATGTTCTCCAAATGAGCCTCCTGCTCTGTGGCCTGAGCAGCCACGCTGGCGTGAGAATCCTCAACCCATTTGAGCTTACCCTTAAGGGTGCAGATCTCGGCTTTCGCACCTTCCCGAATGGCCTTAAGTTCATTCTTGCTATGGGAGAGGTGGTTCAGGAGGTTGGCCCGGACCTACTCACTGAACTTGTACCTCTGAACAGAGCCTACCATTAGAGCCACGGTTTGGAAGATAGAGTCGAGTTAGTATGGAAAAAATGTAAAAAAAATATTAGACAAGAAACACAAAGGGGAAGAGGTTTTTACCTTAGCCACGTAATACATCATGTCCCGATGCAAGGTAGAGGGCCAATGGTCTTCCTCAGAAACTCGAGGTCCTCGACAAGAACACCGTTTAAGAGGTAGTCCCCCCTGGGACTCGGTTTAGACAACCAAGAGGCGTCCCCTGCTGTGGACTCACTCCTTTTAGGGATTGAAGGAAAAGGTACCCAGGGACTCTCTGTGGGCACCACTCGGGTTGAAGGTGTTATGGTCACGATTGGCAGGGCGGGGGCCTCGGCTATAGTTGTAGGAGCAATCGCATGGGATGACTCCAATGGCGAGGGCTGGAGAATAACCGACTGCTTCCTCCTCCGAATCCATGACTTGGACAATAACAGCATGAGTGGGAAGAGATGTTGGTACTACATCGAGGG
Organism: Platanus orientalis; assembly: GCA_025762735.1. Lineage (NCBI taxonomy): Eukaryota > Viridiplantae > Streptophyta > Magnoliopsida > Proteales > Platanaceae > Platanus > Platanus orientalis. The sequence goes on along the minus strand of JAOXJP010234233.1, from coordinate 1,590 downwards.
CAACCTAGGGAGCCCAAGCCTCAGAAGGCCCCCCGGAGACAAGATGTTGCTTCCTCTTCTTCGAGGACAGGACTGCCACCACCCGGCCAGCTGCTTTGGCCTCCCGGGCTTAAGCCAAATATTTCCTATTGGTCTTCATTGCAACACAAAAAGCATACCAGGGGTTAGAAATTAAAGAAAAAAAAAGAAAAGAGAGAAAAGAATAAGGGGCTAAGAATGAGAGATATAAAAAAATAAACAAAAAAGGGGGTGTAGGCCACCCGGGTCTAGACTAAACCTGCACTAATGAAGTCGCTTGGGTGTAACCAGGTTTGGGAAAGCATGGGACGGGTGGTTTATGATGTCCCGGAGGCGAGCCTCCTCCTCGGGGGACAACTTGTCTACTTTAAAGACTGACACAAAAAAGAGGAGGAAAACACATAAGACAATAAAGAAAAAGAGGCTCAAATAGTAACAAAAACTTATGAAAAATGACAAATTACGACTTACCTACTGGGCTAACGGCCGACACCTAAACTTGATTGAACTTTACAATAGGGACCTCCCCTTAGGGGTACTCCCAACCTTCACTAAAAACAAAAAAAAATACTTGCTCCTCCACCCACTGTTAGATCTCGGAAGCGCAGTTTCCAGGGTAGTGGCTAGGTCCTGACTAGCAAAGAAGAACCACCCCGGCTCTTGCTCCTTTGGGCAGTAGAAATGAAAGAATTCGTTTAGGGTAAGGCGGTGCTTCCCCTTGATGGTTAGCTCTCATAGGATCATGCATCCTATGGTTATCCACCAGGCATTACGCCTTAGCTGCCTTAGTGCCAGTGCAAGGTTGAGTAGCAGTTCCCTAAAAAACAAGGGAATCGGAAACCTAAGGCCCGCTATAAGAGTTTGCCTGTACAGTGTTATACTGCTGGCATGGGCCTCGAAGGTCCGGGTGTCCCCGAGGGCAGAAAGGATGACACCCTTGGGAATGGAGTAGGTGGAGAAATACCTAGTTAGTGTTCGTTCCCCTAACCTAGAACTATAGTTGGTGGTGGTAAAGTCTTGCTCGGGAGCAATCTCTCCCACCGCCTCTTGGGTGCTAGAAGGAACTGGCTCGATAACCTACTTCATGGGGTTCTGCCAAACTTCCAATAGGTCATTGGTTCCATCGACCATCTGGTCAACGATATCCCCAGACACCATTGAATAAAATTACAAAAGAGCAAAGATTTACAGAAAGGAAAAAAAGTAGAAAGAAAAATAGATATGCCAAATAGAAAGAGAAAACTAGGGGATACGAACAAGAAAGAAAATGAGCTAACTAACGAAACTATACAACGACGAACAACTGAAAGAAACTACGATGACCTAAAACACAAAAAAAAGAGTACCTAAGAAAAAGAGAGATCAGAAAAAAGCGTCAAAGACGTTGGAGAACAGATGCCCCGAAGAAGAATGATTCCTAAAGACGACTAGGAAGGAAGCCCGAAAGTGTGGTAGGTGTTGAAAATAGAGACGATAGCACACCGGGATGAGGAAAGCTGCCGAAAATCACCCAAAAGGAAAAAAAGGAGGTGCAAGAGATAGGAAGCAAGGATAAAGGAAAGCCGCACTGTG
>JAOXJP010234232.1:0-10192 GCA_025762735.1 Platanus orientalis | reverse complement strand
GGGTATAATCAATGCAAACTATTATAGATCCTTATTGGTTGTCACATTACAGGTAGTAATAACCCTTCTCAACTGGGTTTAAATGCTGCGAACTAGACCCTTCTTAGTTGGGTTTAAATGTTGCGAACTGGACTCTTCTCAGCTTGGTTTAAATGTTGCGAATTAGACCATTTTCACTAGGGTTTAAATGGTGTGAATTGTTATATGTTCTGGCTTTATAGTAGATATATGTTTTGTTCTATAATGTTCTGGCTATGATATGAAATATGATCTGATCCGTTCCGTTCTATAAATGTAAAAGTATATGTTATTAATGACTTCTGTTTTATACATGAAACTGTAATTTTTATTAAATGTTTAGTAATGTATAAGATTGATTTATGAACTGTTATGAATATTGAATTGTAAATAGAAAAGTATTTGTTTAGCTTCTAAAATAGTGCTAAGACTTGATTTACTGTTTCCATAGTTTATTGTTTTCTTGCTAAGTTTGACAAACTTACCCTAATTTGACACCACAAGTAATGAAGAGATCGTAGAGTAATAGTTCCAAATAAAAACAGTTAGAAACTGAATAATTGTTTATTTCAGTTATTTGGATTATATATTTTATTTCAATTTTGTTCAGTTATTTTAGTTTGAATTTTGAGAGATGTAATAAGTTAGGGATTTTGAGCAATTGATTTCAATTGATGGATTGGATTATGTTAGAATATTTATCTAATTGAATCGAATGTTAGACATTGTTTATGGATTATTTACATGATTTATGGTTTATAAGTTATGGGATTTTTATACAAGTTAGAGTAATGAGAATGTGATTATTGGAAAGTGATCGATGTATTATTTCATTGCGTATGACTGTAAAGAAAGAAAAAAAATTTATACAGGTTAAAAATGAATTAATGAATGAAAAGTGAAGTGATGTGTTAATGTCATATGCCGGAATTCATAGTCTTATTGGTATGGGTTTTGGGGCGCGACATTTACCTACTGTATATTTCTTTACTCTTGCATTCTCTATAATATATTTCTTGACTAGATTATTCCATTTTTCAGTTGTAGTCCCAAATTTGCAATAAAAATCATAAAGAGTATCGATTTTGGTACTCAAAATCGCATGTTTATAGATTTTTTTGTCTTCCAAATTTGACAGGAATGGGATCTTACAGGCCCATATTGTTCATAATTTTCTTTAGGTTTTACTTTTGCCAAAACAAATGTAACTCCTGTCATTTCAAGTAAGAAGAGAACTCTCTCTTGCCATTTCTTGAAATGAGAACCATTGACTGGTTTCATTTTACTTACATCAAGAATCTTGTTCAAATCAAAAATAGGAAAATCCATACTAGTCTAAACAACTATTACCATTTAGATTGTTGTTTTTAGACTATTACAAGAAACTAATTTATAATAATTAATTTAATAAATAAAATGAACAAGAGGAGGAACAATATCTCAAGAAAAATAAAGTAGCAAAAACTTGTTGCAGAGAGTTAAACTAAATTGCTATAAGGAAATTATCATTACTAAAATTAGAAATTAAATTAGAGTTAGAAAGACTTATTGATTTGTGTTGAAACGTGTTTGAAGACACTGTCCTAAATGGTATTTGCCTCCTTCTAATTGGTATAACAGGGTGTAATAGACAACTGTTTCAGGATTCAACAATATAGGCTTCTCCGAAGTCCTCTAATGAATGTCAATGAATGTGGTTCAAATCTAACTCGATACAACTCGAAAACTTTTGATTTCGGTTATAGAACAATATTAAAAAAACTTGTAGAGAAAATAAGAAATAGGAGAAAAATAGAGATTTTCAAATTAGTAAAACATCAAAACCTTACCCTATATTTATAGATTTGAAAAGTCACTTAAAAAATGTGTTTGTAGACACTTTGACACCCTTTTATTTATGAAAATCACTTATTAATATCTATAGACGCAACTTGCATCTCTATACGAATCTTTATGAACGAATTCTAAAAAAATCCATTAATTATTTACTGTTGGAGGGCATCCCGATTGATCGGGTTCAACCATGGTTGATGAGGGGTGCAACCCGATCGATTGAGTTCGTGCACATGATTGATTGGGCTCCACCCTGCACCCTCTTATCGCTCCGCACCCTCTTATCGCTCCATTTGTCTTTTGAATCTCAAAATATAACACAACTAACTGGACGGATATGAATATGAACCCATGTGCATCCGAAGTTTAAAAATATCAATATCCAATTTATTTACATCCTTTAGTATAATCTAATAAACTAACGACTTGATGTGCCATGTCCCAATTATGGCCCACCGAAACCTAATTTATCTATGTAAGCCCGACAAATCATGTAATATTGGGATGGTTCGACTGATTTCGGACGATGATGACCCGCCCAATGGATAGATCACTTTAGAGAGAGAGAGAGAGAGAGAGAGAGAGAGAGAGATGGGTGGGCAGTCATGAAGTGACTTTTCAGATCCTCCGTCCGCTGAGCTCTCAGCCGCTTAATCATTCGTTACCTTTTCGAATTATTACATGGCCTTTTTCGAAATCTACTACCAAGTTGGGATCCCGGAGGAAATACAATCATTATTTGGTTGTAAGCATTTGTTTAGCATCTTATGTTAGTGGGTGCTTTTTAATGTCAGATTTTAATCAGCTTAACACCAATCCCATTGTTAAAAAGGTACCATCCACATGCTCTGGAATCCAGAAAAGAAAAAAAAAGGACGAAGGATATGTTAAACTATTGAGTGGGTTTTGCCAGAGGTATATTTATAAAAGCAGAAAAATGTTCTGTTCTGGATTTTCTGTCCAGGATGGTGTCCAGGACACCATGCAGCTTCAAACGGGATAGAATGGGTGGGACTTTGATAAAATTTCAAAGTCCCACCCATTTTATTCTATGCGAAGCCCCGGAGTGCCCTGGACACCATCCTAGACGGAAAATCTGGGACAGAACATCCACCCTCTTACAAAAACAGCCTTAAATATGTCTTCCCCTGATCAGGATTGGCCTACTGTCCTTGACCATGTATATTTACAAAGATCTGGTATTTTGTCATGTATTGATTGGTACTAGCGTGATATTTCCTCATTCACCCATGATTCTCTGTAGTGGAAACACGTAACTATATGCATTGTGGGTGGTATAGATTTAATTAGGGTTGGCGTTTTTGACACTTTTATCCCTTCCATGTCAACCCATGTATATAGCTATTGGCTTCCGCTACAGACGATCAGGGCTCTTGTAACTGGGTTTTACTAAATTAACAGTCATTGACATGTTCGAAAAAATCCGACACGTTCCAAACAGCATCCAACACATTGCCTGACTATGAGTATTTTAGTAACTAAACATAGGATAGAGAAGGGTGATTTAATAAATATATATAGATAGTACCCCATGTGTATTTTTCAAAATCCTCTTGTCTGTTGTGTCACATGTTGATCTCAGACCAGAGTAACTTCTCTCTATTTGAAAGGAAGATGGTTTGAACTTGAAGTGACTTCTCCCTATTTGAAATGAAAATGGATTCAAACTTCGACTTCCATTACAACTCAATTGTCCTTGAATGATAGAAATATATAAGTGCTCCATTCCACTTTTGTAAATGAACATTTATCATTTGGAAGAAGAAAATAAGGTAAAAAGCAACCATTTTTAGATTGGAGTTATAAGTAGCAAATATTTTGTCTTATAATTATGAGGATGTTACAGTTTATAAAAAAAAAAAAAAAAATTGGAACAAAATGCAAAGAAAAAAAAAACCAAAAGTATAACACAATAGAAGTTGTACAAAGTTATGTAAATGTTCACTGTAAATGAACGATGATATTTTTTAACTCAATATTTACTAGAGGTAAAGTGCCAAGAATATACATGGAGATATAACATGGCCATACGGTTGAATTGTTTAACCAATATGGTTTGATCTTTTGGTTTCCTCTACCATGGTTTGTCTACAAAAACCAATAGCTCTTTGTGTAGGTTCGAGATGTGATGTGTAATTGGATAATTAATCAAATTGAGTTACATCAAATTTTAATTTTAGGCAAACAAATGAATAACTTTTGTTCAATGAAATAATGATGTTTAGATTATCTAAATAGTAGCTGCAGATCAACAATTAATATACCAATTTCGGCAGGTCAATCGATGCCAAATGTTTGTTTCAAAGAATTAATTTGCTTCCATTTTTATCCATTTAACCCAGATCACTAGGCAATATATGAAGTAATTTGTTTTGGCTGGTATATATCAGGTATGGTAAACCCCCATTGGCTATTAAAACAATAGAAGAATTAAAAATTGCATGTACAAACAATGAATAGCACCCTCCTTAGCAAAATGTTGAAGTCCAAGAAGTAAAGTTTGACGAGATGTATAAAAAAGATCTAAGGAAATCTTTATCTTATTTGGTTTCTCTCAATGATAGAAGACTCAACATTAATCGACAATGCTTATAATATATGGTCAAGTTGATAGCATATATATATCATACAAATAATTGCCTATGATAAGAAACTTTAAAGATAATGTCAATACGTGTATTTTGGGAATTTTTGGGTAGTGAAGCAAATCATTAACATACTATTAAAGTTCAAAAAGATGATCATAATAATGAGTTGACTTGTAATGGTAGTTTATATTAAGCAATGTTTTGTTAAACAAACTGACTTTTGTATGCTGGGGATAAACAACATGAAAAATCTCAAATATATGTATGTTTTCATTGAATAACATAGGAAGCTTTTACGATTGATTACAACTTCTTAATTTGTTCAACAAAAGGGAGTCTGAACATTTTATTGTTCGTCTTGAATGTTTTATTCGGACATGGACTACCTATACAACTCCCCAAGGCATAAAATAACATCTTATAAGGGATGGGAGGGAAAGGGAGAAAAAAATTCTTTTGGAGGGGTGAATACTAAAATAGAATAAATATGTAGCATAGTCGGAGACCCCATTAAGCGTTAAGATGAGCTATATGAAAAGAAGATAAGACATAAATTTGAGCATTGTTAATGCATAAAGAACTCATAAATGAAAGTAGCTTGTTCTCCAAGGTTTTCAAATGTCAATAAAGTTGCTTGCTATATATCCAATGTTTTAAATGACGGTAAGACATTTCAACATATTGAAAAGGTATTTCTAAGAGGATGTTGCTACTCTATGCTATCAGTTACTTAGCAATGGTCCATTTGAGTGGATTGCAGTTTGCATGAACTATTTTCATTCAGGTTATTGTTCCCTAATTAATAAGTTATTTTCACAATTCCTATTTCTCTGAAGCTGACTAATATTTCCTCTTTCTCATCACTTTCATTTCTTCTTGATTCCTTACCTATGTGCTTGACTTGGAATGACACAAATAACAAATTTACTCCTAAAATCTGAAAGTGGTTTACCAAAAAATATAAAAAAACGAAAAAGAAAAAGAAAAGAATTCATTGAAAGTGAAACTCAATTAAATTGTATCTATAAATTCATTAAGATCAAGAAAATCTCAAATATTTTGGATCCTTGTAAGTTTGAGGACTATTAGGGTAAGCATTAGTTTCATAAGTTCTAAATGAGACACCATATCATTGCTCGTGAATATCATTTCGGAACAATATTAATCCTACTTGCATCATTAAATATGATTTACTTTGCAAGCATCTTTCTCTCAAAAGCTACAATTTGGGACACATTCACATGTGTAAGGTAGAAAACCTAGTATTGGATTCCCATATTCAACATCCTCGATATATATATATATAGATAGATAGATAGATAGATAGATTAAATACGCGTGCAGAAGAAACTTAATCATTTCCTTACTCTTGGGAATTTGTACATCCTCTTATGTTAAGACTCTACAATTCTTACCAAAAATGAAAGTAGGAATGGAGAAAGTTAGAAAAATCACATTGATAGCGGTGGATCTAAATGCAGGAATCTCATCTGGGCCTTTTGTTTGATTTAACGATTCTATTCTTAAACCCTCATGATTTCTTCAGTCTCCAACTCTATGTCCATTAATAATATTAGGAGCAGTGACACTATAAGAATTGACCAAAAGAACACATACACACACACTAAACCCATTATTGAGGAACCTCCAAACCCTCAAGTTTCTATTGTGTGCATTAGTTTATGCAAGTTAAGCTCTTCCCTAAGTTTTGGGGGGGGTTACCCAGATTATATTGTGAATATAAATCATGATATGATTCTCAAGTTAATTCCTTTGGTACCATGAACAGAGATTAGTGAAGTGATATGTCAAGCTTTACCCCAAAAAAAAAAAAAAAAAAAGTGGAGTGATATGACAATGACGATAAGTATAACAAAAACTTCCATTTGTGCACAAACAAACACACAAATTCTCGTACCCACAAATGCAAACCGGAAAAAATAAATATATAAAAAGACAATATTCCAAAGACAACAAAAAACTTAGCTCCATGCTTACTCATACAAATTTGATCTAACATAAACAATAAAATTAGCCTTCCAAATAGCTAGGCAACCCTTAGGACTAAGGAATCAAACACAGTCATAATTTATTTTACTCATCTCAGTCATTGGAAAGTGCTTAACTAATGCAACTGGTAAAGAAGCTGGCTCACTTCAACTCGAAGAAATAACATCTCAAAACACTTATAATAAATACATTTTAGACAATGGAGAGTTTTCATATCCCTCTACAACACATAAGATACTTGGGAGAATCAAGGCTTCGTTTACTTATAGGATGTCCAGACTCAATCACTTGTTCAAGATTGCAGTATTTGCCATTAGACGCTTCTCAGATCCCTGCATACATTATAAATTAATTAGTTCCAGTGACATGAGGAAATCCAATGAGAAGTCATTGTTACTTGCATCATATTCTTAAAATACAACAACGGCCAGTGGAATATACAAATGGAATTCTCCATCAATTGCATAGCCTTAAGAATTCTTTCTAACAGTTCATTTGATTTTTATACTAATAGTACTATAAAGATGCTTAGCAAAAGAACATTACTCCAGCTTAAGAACATCAAATGCAAACATTATACCAATGTACGAATTATAAGTGGACGCCTCCCATGTTACAAAATTAAAATAGATACTATACACTTAAATCTTTCAATACTGATTCTACACTATACCCATATGGTTATTGAATTGAAATTTACACAATTTGGGTGTGTTCTCTGTTTCCAGCACATTTGCAAGCTCCCATTACATTATCTTCATGGAATCTCATTCCGTAATGCCTAAAGGCGCTCGAGTAGCATGTCTAATGCAGGTCGAAGACAAAAATTCAAGAGGGATTCTCTTTCTTCTAACAAAAACCAGCCACCATCCCGAAATGCCACGGGTGGAGTTGGGGGAGGAGGAGTGAAAAAGCATAAGAAAGTTTCCTTTCTCACATAAGCCCAAATGCTGGGAACCCCTATATAGTAAGACTTAAAAGAACCCAACCAATACAAGTGTAAAATAGAAAATACAAGTGTGTATTTTTCTCTCTATTTTGCTGCTGATATCCATATATATGTAGAGAAGTTCTAATCTCTATCTAATTCATGTCCTTACCTCGTCCAATTTAGCCTGGTTCTTGGTCTCCAACATCAACCCGAAGTGAATGTGAGGGAAATGCGCCCACTAGCAAAGAGAGGCCATGAGTTATAAATTGGCAAAATAATAGTTCAATTTGATATCTAAAACAAAAAGTCTTGCTTTGCATTTGGAATACATATAGTGATTACTTTAAATAAATGTGAGCCTTGTTACATTACCCACTATGGATCTCTACTCACGTTTTTGGCTGCAGTGCTGAATGCTTCCCTATGGCTGATATCCGGATTATTGGCTTTGATCCTCTGGATTTCCTCTCTGTGGTCCATATTATACAGACAATGGGTGAGTTATTGCTGATCAATACCCAAAAGATATGGAAATATACTCAAAGAAAGTGATAACAGTTTCGTTACTTAATGAACTGATTATATGCAGAAGGTACCCGCTGCCTCTTCTCGGGAGCTGTATAAAAAGAGCACCCTAACTCTATTAGAAATGCTGACAATGCGCACAGACTGGTTCAAATTCAAGTGATACATAGTAGAAAAAATAACTCACGCCTATTTACAATCCTTTCCTCATTATGAGTATTTGTTGTTACTTGCATTGGAACCTTGCTATTGCATTTGGAAGAAGAGCCCAAATCAGTCCTGTAATCTGGAGAAATGAAGTTTTGTGTCTGGAAACACACCACAAGTAGAGAACAAAACTGGTTAGTGTTTCTTTAAGTGTCCATAACCCTTATTAAAACTAGAAAACGAAACTCTTAAACTAGAGAAAGAGAAAGAAGAGGAAGAAAACTGGTTAGTATTTCCCTAGTGACCATAACCCTTATTAAAACTAGAAAACAAAACTCTTAAACCAGAGAGAAGAAGAAGAAGAAGAGGAAAACTGGTTAGTGTTTCCCTAGTGACCATTACCCTTATTAAAGCTAGAGAACACAACTCTTAAACTAGAGAGAGAGAGAGAGAGATTGAGAGACTGGAGGATTTTTTTTGGGAAAAGAAAGAAAACCCAGGTTGAGATGACTGAATCGGTTAACGATGTCTCATCTAGAAAGAAGATCTGAATGACAGTTGGAAAGAAGGGATTTGTGGATATAGAATGCTAGAATCCCAGACGTGTTTCCACAACCGAGAACAAAGCTGATAAAGGAAATCGTTAAACCTTCCATCCTCTTAGCAACGTATGGGTATCAATCAAATCAGAGGGAAATTAAAAAAAAGAAAAAAGAAAAAGAAAGCGGCTAACAAAACCCAAAAAAAAAAAAAAAAAAAAAGCTTTGGTTCCCGGATCGGGACGGGACCTGACCATACTCAAATATAAATGCTAGTGAAAATTCACTCTAGAAAAAGAAAAAATAGGTTTTGATAATGGCGGCTGGATGCTACCCATGTAGGATTACAATCGATCACAAGGTATGCCTTTCCTCAAAAGATGACAGCTCATAGCTCTAGCTTTCAGAAGCTCATTTCTTAGGTCTCTGGATATACTGATCGTCGCCCTTAAATCAAGCCTCGAGAAGGAAAGATTAACAGAAAAAAAAAATATTTCTACCTGTAAACCTTGACCTGACAGAGAATGCAACGCAGCTGCCATGTTCACAGACCATAGATTAGTGCAATGGCCACATCGAACGGTCACCACGTTGAAGAAGCTGCTGCATGGAACGCTCACCTGCAAAATCAAACCCCAATCTCATGATTCTGTCTTCAATATCTATGCCAGACATGGAAAAATAAAATATGAAAACTACTTTACAGGTTACAAATTTTGGGAGGATGAGGATTATAGAAATGAAACCCAGTTGAGTATATTATAAAAAAAGGAAAATTTTCTCTAGATTTGGTGTTTAGTTGAAAACCCAGTTTGTTAATCTTTATTCCAAGATGAGATTACAAAGAAAACTCTCCTTCCCTTCTTTTTTCATGCGTTCTCACCATATGATGGCTACATGAATTGTCACAGAAAAAAAAAATGAAGAAGAAGAAAACTTTGGGTGTGAACTGAATTTGCTTCTTTGAAAGTGGAAAACTGCTTCTTTGAAAGTGGAAAACCCTTTCAGATGGGAGCTTGAAAACCCACTTGCTAATCATTATTCCAATGTGAAAATTACAAAGAAAACTGTGGAAAACCCTTTCAGATGAGAGTTTGAGAGAAATCAGGTGAACCATCTTTCCACAGAGGCAGAATTATTCTCCGGGAGGAAAGGTATGACACAGCAGGAGGGATAAATCCAAGTGTGGTGGAGTTGTCTTCGTCAGATTATCGTCAAATGCTTGTTTATTAACAATAAAAACCCTAGTTTGCAGAAATCCCACGTAGTCTTTCTCTGTCTGTCTGTCTTCTCTCTCTCTAGCTCTAACACTCTCTCTCTCTAGCTCTCTCTCTCTCTCTCTCTCTCTCTCTCTCTCTCTCTCTCTCTCTCTCTCTCCCTTTGCACTACATCTACAGATATGACTTTTCTTGACAACAAAAGAAGAAGAAAGAGGAAAGCCTTAACGATGGAGACCTGACTGTTACAAAAACGAGAGCTCAGAAATAAAAAAGAATTAATTAAATAAGTAAAAAAAATAACAAAAACAGATCTCAGAAGCAAAGACTTGAACTCTTTCATGATCTGAAATGGTCTTCTCT
>JAOXJP010234230.1:0-10192 GCA_025762735.1 Platanus orientalis | reverse complement strand
TCTAATCTCACATCAATATAGTGGAAGGAATCTAAATCTTATTCATATCCAAGTTCTCAATCTTTCAAATATTAATTTCTATAACCATACTAAAATAAAATCCAAGCTCATGAGTTCATAAACTTGAAGCAAACTAACATCTCCCTCATAGGAGTCCACATAAAGCTGAAACTAAAATAAACTCTACTAACTAAACATAAAATCTAAACAAGAAATGGAATCTAAATCCTCCAATAAAAGTTCCTTATTACATATTATGTCTTCTTTGTCTCCATTGAACAACACCTGTAAAGCATGTTAATCTAAAAAAATAATGCACATGGGTCAGCCCATGGTACCCAAATAACAATACAAAATACATCAGAATATGGCAAGACTTAACACAAATTTTTGTAAAACTTTTCTTTCAAACCCCTTTTCTTAAAATACACTTTGTTGAAAAACTAAACTTAATCTTTTAAAACAAGACTTGCATTCAATCATAAAAGTCAAAACTTTCACATTCATATTCTTACCGAACAAATATAACTTATCTTATACTTAACTTATTCTTTTACTTCATACAAATATACATTATCACACACTAGCCTTAGTCTATGCCTAAGGTTCACATACTTGCTTCACTCATCGTAATTCCTAAGTTTTCTTTTTCACTTATATACTTATGATCATTCAAAGTTTTCATTTCACATGAAATCCTTAAAGAGCCTTTAAACACTTAAACTCTTTCAAACATTCTCACATTCGAATTTTTTTCACACTTAGGATCTCTAAACTTACACAAATAGAACTTATCATGCTTAGCCTATTTCAGGTTCTTATCTCCCACACATATGACCTAGGTTATCGAATTCCTACCACATAGTGTCATCACAAGCCTAAATACCAACCTGTAGGCAGGTTATGAAAAGTCTACATACCAACTTGTAGACAGGTTATTACAAGTTCATATACCAACCTGTAGGCAGGTTATCAAAAGTCTACATACCAACCTGTGGACAGGTTATCAAAAGTCTATATACCAACCTGTAGATAGGTTATCACAAGCCCACATACCAACCTATAGGCAGGCTATCAAAAGTCTATATACTAATCTATAGATAGGTTATCAAAAGTCTACAAATTAACCTGTATACAAATTATCATAAGCCCACATACCAACCTATAAGCGGGATATCAAAAGTCTACATACCAACCTATAGATAGGTTATCAAAAGTCTACATACCAACTAGTAGACAGGTTATTACAAACACAATGGATATTCATTCTTTAACCTTCTTGGATCTTAACACAATCACATCACATCACATCTCATATACACGAGCCCACATACAAACATGTGGACAAGTTTTCACATCACATACTTTACATCACTAGCATAAGCCCACATATAGACCTGCTGGGTAAGTTCTTCACATCACTTTCATATTGGTCCTTAAAACCTTCACACTTTAATCCATAAGAATTTTCTCTACAAAACTTATGCACATGTCTTTCTTCTAAACACAACTCACTTTCTTATGTTTCAAATATGGAACTTCACATTACCCTAACCATAAAGGACTTTCTATACAATCACATACATAACACATAGTACAACATATCATAGCATTTATTGTTAATGTGATCATCAATTTCATAATGTATAAAATACATGGAGTGGTAGAATAGGAATGGCATGAACATAGTGCATATGTTGGTCATGGTCGTAATCATCAAGTGTCCTTGGGTCCCATTGAAGACAAACTCCAGGCACTTGAAGCCAAGGATGGAACCTTCCCCAAGCTGCAAGAGTTCTTGACTTGAAGACCAAAAGCTTCATCGAACTCAAAAAAGATACATGAAGGTAAAAACAATGATAGAAAAAGGTTTAAGAGACATACCAACCTTTATGTAGCCTTATGGACCAAGTCATGGCCTTTGCATAAGTCCCAAGATACTTGGGTGTAAGATTAAGGAAAAATAGCAGCAAAACAGGGGAAGCAAATTAATGCGGGGGTGTCGAATCAATCTGCGCTTAGTGGATCAATCCAAGGGGCTATTAGATCTATCCAACATGGCCCCCAAATCAATCCGGCATGTCTTAGGACATTTTTTCTGAGACGCTGGATCGATCTGACATCGTATATATAAATAAATTTTTATAAGCGATGGGGATTATTTATCCATTGGGGATTGTGCCAAATCAAGGGTGCATGACATAGCTTATCCCCTATAAGTACCTTAGAGTTTTCATTGAGTTGTACAACACATGTGAACATAAAGATAGAGACTTTTGTGCCAAGTGAAGAAAAACTTAAGGCATTAAATCTTCCCAACAACCAAGGCTCTCTTTATGAACATTCATTGAAGATCTTAAGAGCCTTTAAGTGCTTCCCAAACACTTTATTCTTAAAGATCAAGAAAGGGAAGCCAGGAGAAGAGTTTATTCTCAAGTAAACCCTCTTAAAAAGCTCCAAGAAGAAAATAACATTACTTGGAAGCTCGGTGGAAGAATAAAGCCTATCAACTCATCAAGGAGCAACCACCATTCAAGGAATTACATACAATACATCAGCTTCTTGAGGTAATTCGTATTGACTCATTTTAAATTTCATATGACCTTAGTACCTCTGTCGGAGACACTGGAAGTTAGACCACTCCCCTTAGAGACACCAAGCATAGACCTTGGCACTACCACAGGAGACATCGCTAATGTAGACTTAGCATCTCTGCTGGAGACACCGGAGGTGTAGACCATTTCTATTGGAGACACCATGAATTGATTTAGCACTCGTTGGAGACACTGAGTGTGCATAGGTTTTATAATTTTACCTTGATTGTAATTGTATTCAATTTAAATAAAATCTAGTAGCTCAGTGAGAGCTTTAAAAGTGGACGTAGGCCAAGTGTTGAACCACTATAAGAACTTGTGTTGTGTGTTGCAAATTGTCTCTACCTCTCTTTCTTTATCTTGGCATGCTCATTAAATCATTAAATATTCTTTCATTATAATAATATTATCTTACAATAAGAACATCATTGTTAATTGCCATTGTATAACACTTGTAATTAAAAAATTGTTAACAAGATAAGTGAATTAATTTTCATGTTACAAATTAAGCATTAATCAATTGAAAATTAATTAAGGGGTAATTGAAAGAATTTAGTGAATCCTATTCACCCCCCCCTCTCTAGGATCAAAACCAAATTTTTAATTAGTACCAGAGCCTAGGCTGCTCTTATATGGTCTAACAACCGAAATGGAAAGATCCAATTCCTAGAGTTTAAGTCAAAATAGCCAACCACAAAGAAGCCTACTCAACCTTGAAGCCTTCATTATTCGATGGGAATAACTACCCTTATTGAAAAATATGAATGAGTACTTTTCTGCAAGCCATGGACCTAATGGTATTATTGTCAATCTAACAAGGTTGGAAGAGACCACCTACACTAGAAAAGGATTAAGATGATGCCAAAAAGAAGGCACACATTGCAAACTACAAGGCATTAAATGACATATTTTCTATTGTCAGCCAAAATGAGTTTGGGTGAATTTTCTCACTCACTACAGCTAAGAAGCATGGGATTTACTAGAAGTAGCCCATGAAGGAACTAGTGCAGTCAAGAAGTCAAAGCTTTAAATGATCACCACTAAGTTCGAAGAACTTAGAATGAAAGAAGATGAGAAATTCATCGACTTCTACACTAAGCTTCAAGACCTAGTGAACTCCAAGGTGGGACTTGGAGATCCACTAAAATTAGATGTGATAATAAAAAAAATCCTTAGATCACTTCTGGATAGGTTCACCCCCAAGATAACCGATATTGAAGAAACCAAAGACATAGACCCCTTAGTAATGGAAGCACTTGTAGGGTCCCTACAAACCTTTAAAATGATATTTAAACTAAATGTCAAAAATAAGGGAATTGCTCTTAAAGTAGAAGAACTATCAAGCCTAGAAGAAAATTTCGAAGATGAAGTGGCATTATTTCTTATAGGTTTGTTCTCAAATGTGGTTTATGGGGACAAGAGAGTCATTTTATTTATGCACTTTCTATTCATTTTTTTCTAGTACACTACTATGTATGAGACAGGGATTATTGAGACATGATTTCACTTTGTAATTAGTAATCTAATTGAGGAGATGGATTATTGTAGGCCAGTTTGAGGGTCATTTGATGGTACTGTCTAGATATTCATGGTTATGCTTAAATTGGAGATTAGTCGTTTATTTGATATGGATATTGGAGGTTCTTGTTATATTATGTTGCATAATTTAGAATGTATATGTTTATATTTTGTTACCTTTTATGGATGGATGTCGTTATCTTATGTTTATGTTTCCACTGCGAAGGTTTTGGTAGTCGAGGACTATTAATTAGACAAAAGAAAGAAAAAGAATGAAAAAAAAATGTACATTACAATTTAGGTAGATAAGGATTCTTTCTACAATGATAGGGTCACCAATGTTACTCTGAGATCTGTGATGCTACACACATGTGCTTCTGCATCTATTACTCTGATTTTTGCATGCAGGTTTTAGGGTGTGACAAGTTCTCATGATCAGACAACACAATAGGAAACTTTTCTTTCTCATGAGTTGTCTTAAGATCATCTGCCGCTACATTAATTGACTCCTCCACAGTGCAAGTCCTTATGTTGTAAACATGGTAAGCTCTACTAGTAGTGGAGTATCCTAAGAGCATGGCTTCATCGCTCTTTTCATCAAACTTTCTAAGATGTTCTCTATCGTAAAGAACATAACAAGTGTTGCCAAATACTTTAAAGTATTTAACAATTGGCTTTCTCCCGCTCCATAATTCATAGGTAGTTTTGGACATACCCGGCCTAAGATAGACATGGTTTGAGACATAGCACACTGTGCTAATTGCCTTAGCCCAAAATCATTTGGCTGTGTTCTTACTCGTAAGCATTGAGTATCCATGTTAAGAAGAGTCATATTCTTCTTTTCAGCCACTCTATTTTGTTGAGGAGTTTTGGGGGCTAAAAACTCATGTTTCACTCCCAACTCTTCACACCAATTTGAGAATTTATGATTCTCAAATTCTCTTCCATGGTCACTTCAAATTCTCTTGATAGTTAACTTCTTTTCAACTTGAATTCTCTTACAAATGTTCAAGAATTTATTGAAAGCCTAAGATTTCTCTCTTAGAAACTACCCATGTGAATCTAGAGAAATCATCAACCACCATCATGAAGTATCTCTTGCCACCTAGACTCTCCATTCTAGTTGGACCAACCAAGTCCATATGAAGAAGTTCTAGGGGTCTAGATGTCCCTATTAGAGTAGTCTTCTTATGATAGACTCTAGTTTGCTTTCCCATTTGACAACTTTTACACAACTGGTTGTAAATCTTGCTTAGCTTGGAAAGGTCCTTGACTATCCCTTTTTTGCTAAATCTTGCATGATCCCTAAAGTTGAGATATCCTAATCTTTGATGCCAAAGATCGGTCTCATCCTTTTGGGTCATGAGACAAGTGTTCCTTTGTTGAGAATGGGGTTCAATGACATAACAATTATCACTTGTGCTCACTCCTTCAGCTGGGATGTTATATTCCTTGTGATCCTTGATCACACATCCATCTTTACTGAATTGAACTTTATAGCCTCTATCATAGATTTGACTTATACTTATCAAGTTGTGCTTAAGGCCTTGCACATAAAGAGCCTTAACAAGTTGTGGAATGTCGGGGGTTACCATGGTTCCTACCCCAAGGATTTTGGCAATGTTTCCATCATCAAATGTGACATATCTACCTTGGGCTTCCTCAAGTTAGGTGAACAACTCTCTTTCACTGGACATGTGTCTCGAACACCCATTGTCAAGATACCATCTTCATGAGCTTCCGGCTCTCAATGTAGTATGAATGACCAAACATTTTAGGTCATTCTTTCTTATCCATACTCTCTTAACCTTAGTAGGTTGAGAGGTTTGTCTCTTGGCACTTTGTTGTTGGGCCAAATCCTTCCTTCTTTAAAGGTTTCTATTTTTAACCTTTTAAAAATACTTTCTTTTATTGATATTCTTCCCACTTTACAATCTTCTATATTGCATCATTTAGGACTTGATGTCATTTGTCCTCTTTTTACAATCCACCTTTATGTTCCCTTCTAAGCCATAATAAAAGCAATAGAAAATGGGCCTTCTATGTGTGTGAGATTGTATTATTTTCCTTCTAGATTGTTCATCATAGAAGGGTTGATGGACTCTTCTAGGTTTCCTATTTTAACTAGATTGTCCCTTAGTCATCCTAAAAGTGGAGGTATTTCATTGGAATCCTCTTTAGGTGCAAGCCTTGTTAGCTTGAAACTTATTCTGTGCTTCCTTGGCATAGGAATAAGGTTTGCTCATACCTTGAGCTCCTCTAGAGGAAGATGCTTAGTTGGATTGAGATCTACTTCCAACCACTTATGTATAGGATCTTGATCGAGATTGTATGGATCTCTCCCAATCTCTACCTTAACTCATAGGTGTTTTACCCTTGAGTGAGGTAGATGTTTTCTTTTCAACCTTGTTTGGCCTTTGATAAGGTCTTTCTGGCTCCACATTTTCCTTTCTCTTCTTGAAAGGTTGTGAAGGTGGTTGAGTAGATCATTTGGTTTTAACAAAGCCATTCTTGGGTCCTTGAGTTGAGGAAGAGGTATTAACCTCGGAGTTGTAACCTAGTCTAGTCATGTCTCCATACTTTTTACCCATAGTAAGCATCTTCTCAAACTTTCAATTTTCTTGGGTAAGCATTGAGATGTTCTTTCTCTTATCTTCTTCAAGCTCCTTGATTTGTTTAAGGTAATTAAGGGATTTTCTTGTAAGTTGAACACAAATCAAGTTGAGAGATTTGTTTCTCTCATTTAGAGTCTTGACCTGGTCTTCCAACTCTTGGATGAGTGAGTCATCACTATAAGACTCGTCTATTTCCTCTCTCATATTATTAAGCTTCTCCTTAAGCTCAAGAACCTTATTGGACAAATTTTAATTGTCCTTAAGAAGTCTTCTCTTCTCATGCTTCTTATTATCTTTTTCTAAGCTTAGAAATAGTTTAGCTTTGTTAAGCTTCTTTTCTAATTCTAGTATCTTTAGGCTCATTTCCTCCTTGGCACATAGTAGCAAGTAATTTTCTTTGGAAAGTTTATTCTCCTTGTCTCTTTCCGTGGAAGATTCTTATCGAAGAGTGGAGATAATGTCTTCAAGGGACTTTGACTTTTCAACCAACTCTATGATTTTCCTCTTGAGTTGTTTGTTATTCTTCCCCAACTCAACACTTTACACAAAAAGATCATCAAATGTTTTTTGTGCATCATAAATATCTTCATCTTCTTCATACTCTCTCATCCTCACTACTTGAGTCACTTGTTTTCAAAAGTGAACTCATAGGAGTACCAAAAATCATGAAGGCTTTGATCTCTTGTGAGGGAGCTTCCTCACTACTTTGGGACTCATTTTCCAAAGTCTCAAATTCATTGTCCCACATAGTAGCCATGGCTTTACCCTTTGGCTTGTACTTGTGCTTTTTATTACCGTAATCCTCGATAATATGTCATCTTCTTTTACACTCGTAGCATATGGGAGGTTCCTTAGAGAAATCATTTTTCTTCTTGTACCCCAAAAATGATTTTCTCATTTGTTTATTCTTGAAGTAATCCTCAGTATTTTTTCAAAAAAACTTCTTGAACTTCTTAGCCACTATTGCTAAGTCATCATCCGAATCTTCATTTGATTAGAAGGGTTCTTCTACCTTAAGGGTAATTCCCTTCTTTTTGGTAGGTTCCTTAATAGCCGCTTCAAAGGTTTGAAGTGAGTCAATTAACTCTTCTAGTTTCATGATCTCTAGGTCATTACTTTCTTCTATGGCAGTCACTTTAGGCCTAAACCTTTTCTGAAGGGACCTAAGTACTTTCCTAACCACCTTAGACTCAGGAATGTCCTCTCGTAGACTTCTCATTATGTTTACCAAGTTTGACAACTTGGCATTAAGTTTGGAGATTTCTTCATCCTCCTTCATCTTAAGAGCTTCAAGTTGTGTTGTATACATTTGAAGCTTGGACATCTTTACGACACTCATACCTTCATAAGTAACGGAGATAAGCTTTCATGCTTCCTTTCTATCTCTAAATAAGCTATCCTCCTAAACTCATCTAGGGCAAGGCCACTTGCTATGGCATTTAATGCCCTAAAATTGAATTTGTGAGCATCCACATTGGTAGGAGTCCACTCACTTATTGGTTTGTTTGGCTATGTATAGCCATCTACTATTGCACTCCATACTCTCAGGTCATAAGCATTAAGGAAAATCTCCATTTGAGATTTTCAATAATCATAGTCAATTCTATTAAAGAATGGAGAAGTGCTAATGGACATCCAAGTATCCTCTCTAGCCATCTAGGATTTTTGCTAAGTTCTTACTCGGGTTGTTGATCCCTATGTGAGTAACCTAGGCTCTGATACGAATTGAAATACTTTAAAGTTATCCTGGAGGGAGGTGAATAGGATATCTAAATTTATCTTACCCCTTTTTGCAAACATTGGGATTAATTGATTTTAATGTTTTTAACTTAACCCAAGTGTGTGTCTGTGTGTTACAAGGTGTCTACTCAAGTATACTCAAGTATTTTGTTAAACAAGCAATGTGCAAGAGTAGTAATGAGCATCAAAATAAAGAGACAAGCAATCACACATAATCCACAACAAGAGATTTATAGTGATTTGGCAATAGGGAATATGTCCACTCTTCTAAAGCTCACCACTGAGCTTAGGTATATTTTATTTAGGTACTATTACAACTTAGGTCAATATACAAAATCTAACTACTTACTCACAAGCAAGCTAAACAACAACACTCGATGTCTCCGGCAAGTGTGAACTGAAAGTTTAGGTTTTATCTTAGAGGGGGTGAATAGGATTTATAAAAATTCTTTTAATTAACCCCACTAAAATTCCAATTTAAATATTATTGTAGATTTTGGAATTTAGTGCACACCAAGATATAGTTCAATTATTACAAGTGCAAGTCAATGGCAATTCTTAATTTTAATCTTTCAATTAATTTAAATTTCTACTTAATAGTAAATATGAAAGATCATATGGAAAATGTTATACATGCCATATAAAGATAGAGAGAAGAGACAATTCACACCACAGGCAATCACACAATATAATGTTTATAGTAGTTCGGCACTCGGGCCTACATCCACTCTTAAAGCTCACAATAAAGCTACTAAAATTTTATTGAAATTGAATTGCATTACAATCAAGGTTAAAATTTCAAAATCTACTACTTGTAAGAACAAGCTCTACTCCCGGTGACTCCGACAGGAGTGGTCTATACGCAGTGTCTTCGGTGGGTATGGTCTACACTACCGATGTCTCCAGTTGGTATGGTCTACACAACCGATATCTCCAACGGTAGTACTATAGTCTACACCTGGTGTCTTCGGCAGGTGCTAAAGTCTTAATTTAAAATTAAATTTGTTGATGTAAGGCATCATTTGTCAAATCCATAGGCAAAAGTGTTGAAGAAGCTCCAACAAGTCAAGCTTTGAAGACCAAGACTCAAGCCGGACTACAACTTCCAAGAAGGTAAAGGCATGCATGTAGCTTCATAGGGATCATATAGTATGATCCTAGGCATGTCCACACACATGGTTGAATGCCCCAATTTGATCCCAAGTGGGTATGGACCTTCCCAAGATGTGCACAATAGTGTATATACAGAATTCATTGTGTTTGACTCATCACTAACCCCATGATCGATCATAATGCAGAACACAGGACTCGTGACTGATCATAAAGCCTTTGATCAATCACACTCAGAGTTTTTGACCTCTTGAGGACTAGGCCCCTTCTTTATGACCAATCACAACCTAGGTCCTAACAACCTTGTTATCGATCACAAAGCCCATGATCGATTAAGTCATGGTTATGACTTAAAGTTGGGCCTACACCACTTGACTCCTCTCGACCATGTTTCGAGGCTTTTGAAAAAATGGCCCCGTGACCGATCACAAACCCCCTAATAGATCATGGATCTAGATTTTGTCAATCCACCATTTCCTCCATTTTGAATGAATGGCAAGTTTTCTTTGCCCATTTGAAAAGATTTTAATCCTAGGATTACGAGCCTTTTCCATCCTCTGTAAAGGGAAATGTTTTCCATTAGGGTAAACAATCTTCAAGCCTGTCTCTTATACA
>JAOXJP010234229.1:0-10192 GCA_025762735.1 Platanus orientalis | reverse complement strand
AAACCCTCACGAGTCAAACTCGTCCACTAGGGGTAACCTAGGGGTTCAAGGGCTTACTGCATATGCTAAATGCAGTCAAAAATGCCGGCGAAAATTGCAATTAGCTTTTTATTTTTTTGTTTTTTTTTCTTGTTTTCTTTTGCTTTTTGTTTATTTCTTTTTGAAACAGTAGACCATAGACCACACCCGTCGGAGACACTGGGTGTAGCTTGCTTGGCAAGTAGATTAGGCTTTTAATTAATTTTAGCCTTGATTGTAATATTTTTAATTTCAATAAAATTATATAGCTCGGTGGTGAGCTTTCGAGAGTGGATATAGGTTGTTGTGCTAAACCACTATATATCTTGTGTATATTGTGATTGCTTGGGGTTTGCCTTTGTATTTATCATTTATATTGTCAAGCATTGCACTTATTAACATATTCTCACATGCAATACACTAAAACATATTCATAATTCAATTTCAATTAAACACCGGGACGAATTTAATCAATTAAATAATAATTGAATTCGGGGTAATCTAAAAATAATTTTTCAAATATCCTATTCACTCCCCTCTAAGATTAATATTGGAACTTCAATTAGTATTAGAGCAAGACTGCTCATAAACAGCCCAACCATCGGAGTGGAAAGATCAAAATTCCTAGAGTAGGAAACAAAAAATGGCTAATCCGGAAGAAACATACTCAACTACAAAAACGCCCATTCTTTGATGGAAATAATTATTCATATTAGAAAATTCGTATAAGTACCTACCTATAAGCCATGGACCTTTTCATGTGGTTATCAATCCAATAAAGTCTGATTAGACCAACAACATCGAAAAAAGATTGAGATGAAACCCAAAAAACCCACACTGCCAACTACAAGGCATTGAATGCCATTGTTTGTGCCGTGAGTCAAAATGAGTTTAGAGAATTTGCTCTCTCACCATAGCTAAAGAAGCATGGGACTTACTTAAAGTAACCCATGAGGGAACTAGTATGGTTAAGAAGTTGAAACTTCAATTGCTAACCACTAAATTTGAAGAACTTAAGATGGAAGAAGATGAACAATTCATTGACTTTTACACTAGGCTACAAGACCTAGTAAACTCCAAAGTGAGTCTTGGAGATCTACTTAAATCGGAAGCCATAGTTAGAAAAATCCTTAGGTCTTTTCCGGAAAGATTTAGGCCAAAGGTCACCACTATAGAGGAAAGTAAAAACATAGACACACTAGACCAAGTGCCAAAAAGAAGGGAATAGCTTTCAAGGTAGAGAGCTAACAAGCCCGGAGGAAAATTCTAATGATGAAGTTACCTTCATCACAAAAGGCTTTAGGAAGTTTTACAAGAAAAATGCCAAAACTTTTAGGAGAAAATTTTCATTTCAAGAAATCCAAGGATTCTTCTAGGAAAAAGGAACTTCCTATAGAAGAAGTCATTTTCTATGAATATGCAAAGGACAAGGTCATTATGCCTCCGATTGTGCCAATAAGAAATATAAATCTAAAGGCAAAAATAAAAAGGCTATGGAAACCACTTGATAAAAAGGCTATGGAAACCAATTGATATAATGACACTGATGACACGAAAGAAGAGTTATCTAGCAATGAAGAGGAATCTTCACAAAGGACGATTGCATTTGTACTTTTCACCAATGATTCCGATGATGAATCAAGTGGTAAAAGTGAAAATAAAGAAAGTGAACTTCAAGAAGCCTTTGTCAAGCTATTTGAAGAGAGTTCTTCACTAAAAAAACTTGTCACTCAACTTAGAAAAGAAAACAAAGAACTATCAATTAAACTAAGTAAGAAGAGTGATGAAGCCTCAAAGGATGTAGAATTATTTGAAACTAATTCCAACCTTTTAGATGAGAACCTCAAACTTAGGGAAAGAATTAAACAATTGGAGTATAGCTCCAAAGGCTCATCTTTAGAAAATAAGAATCAAGTCCTAAAACAAAAAATAAACTCTTTAGACTTGAAACTTAAAAACCTAGGATTAACTCTTAATGTAAAAAAAGAAAATAGAAAAGTAGAAAAAAGGAAACTCATTGAGAAGAATGAAATTCTCTTTAACAAGATTCTAGAACTTGAGAAAATAGAAACTATTGATGAGAGTAATTCTAGAACTCTAGAGATAAAGATGAGTGAGGCATAGGAGGATATACTAGACCTTGAAAGGCAAGTAAATTCTCTAAATGAGAGAAACAAGGGGCTAAATATGACTTGTGCCCAATTGACTCGAAAGTCCCTAGAATACCTTAAGAAAATTAAGGAACTATAGGAAGATAAAAAGAAATCAATCTCTATGATTACCCAAGGAAACCAAAAATTTGAGAAAATGTTGACAATGGATAAGGAGAGTGGTGATAGAAGTGGGCTTGGATACCATACTCTAAACACTTCAAATCACAATAAGAGTCAATCAAATGCTTTTGTAAAAGGCAAAGGGAAGTCACAAATCCCTACACAACCTCTAAAACAAAAGACTTGGACTCGTACTGAAGAACAATTCCAAAAGGGAAAGAAACCTATCACTTACAAAGACCAAGTCACATCCCAAAACAATGAAGGATTTAAGGATTAGAAAAAGGGATAAGTACTTCTTTAAAAGCCAAGAGTTGTTGACAATAGACACAATACTTCCTACAAAGGGAAGGCCATAGATAAATCTCAAGCCTTAACTTCAAAATCTAAGATGTCCTATGGAAGGAAACCACCTTCTTCTTTCAAGAATAATGTCCCCACATACAATGAAAGGAGAAGAAATTCTTGGAAAAACAACTTCCAAGCCTCTACATCTAGAAACACTCTAATCACATGCTATTATTATGGCCTAAGAAAGTAGATTATAGAAAAAGGGTAAATGACTTAAAAGCCAAATCTTATCAATAAAATAGAAAGATGTTGAATAAGAGAAATTCTAGAAAGAGGACCTTCTTTCAAAAGAATGAACAAGAAAATCCTGAAAAGAATAAAAGATTGACTTAATCTAAAATATTGCAAAGAAAACAAGTTTGGGTTAAAAAGGGAGAATTGAAATGTCTTGTTGTCTACACCACCCTTAAAGCGGGCAATGCATTAATAGTGGTTGCTCAAAACATATGACGGGAGACAAATCCCTTTTCTCACACTATGTTTCTGGAAGGGAACGAAGTATAGCTTTTGGTGCTGGAAACATTACCAAAATAATGGGTAGAGGTATAGTTGAAATACCCGAAGTCCCAACACTAAAGATGTGTTATTTGTAGAAGGACTTAAACATAATCTCCTAAGCATTAGTCAAATTTGTGACTTAAGATAAAGACAAAGAAGGAATTGTTACCAAAGGAATTCATACTGGTGACAATTGCTACATCTTTGGAGAAGGTAGACCAAACACATGCCTTATCACACAAAAGGCTGAGACAAGTCTATGGCATTAAAGACTTGGATATGTGAACTTTAAGAACTTATCTAAACCAAGTAGAAAAGACTTAGTTCTTGCTATACCCATGATTAGTAGACAAGAAAGCCTATTTTGTGGTGATTGTCAACATGGGAAACAAGTTAGAGCCTCCCATAAGAAATTGACTAAAATAGGCACTTCAAGACCATTAGAGCTAATCCATATGGATCTAGCCGGACCAATAAGGACCGAAAGCCTTGGTGGAAAAAGGTACTTCATGATCATGGTCGATTATTTCTCTAGGTACACGGGTACCATTTTTTAGAGAGAAATCCGATACATTTGAAGAGTTCAAAAATCTTTGCATAAGATTACAAATTGAAAAAGAACTCTCCATTAAGAGAATTCGTAGCGATCATGGAGGAGAGTTTGAAAATAGCAAATTTTCTAACTTTTGCAATGATTGTGGGATCAAACATGAATTCTCCGCATCCAAGACTCCCCAACAAAATGGGGCAACCAAAAGGAAAAAATAGGACTTTACAAGACATGACCATAGTCATGCTCTCTAGTAAAGACCTTCCCAAGAGGTTTTGGGCTGAGGCCATAAACACCGCTTTCTATATAAGCAATAGGGTGCATTTAAGGCCGGGTATTTCACAGACATTGTACGAAATATAGAATGGCAAAAAACCAAATTTAAAGTACTTCAGGGTATTTGGAAGCACTTGCTATATCTTAAGAGATCGAAAAAATTTAGGCAAGTTTTATTCCAAAAGTGATGAAGGGATCTTCCTAGGATACTCCACTAGAAGCAAAGCCTATAGGGTATATAAGAAAAGAACATCTAGCATGGAAGAGTCTATAAATGTCATCATAAATGACTAACCAAGGACTTAAGAAAACAAGGAATAAGAGAGATTAGCAAACCCTCTAGAGGAACCCAAGTCCCTAGAAAATGTTACCTCATATGACTTTAGGAGTGAGTCCAAGGGAACAATTAATGAGGAGTAAGTCATCCTAAGGAAAAGAAAATAATCAAGGGACACTCATCTAAAGACATCATTGGAGATCCTGAAAAGGGTGTTAAAACAAGAAGACAACTTCAGAATATCATTTGTCATATTTTCTTTACACCCAAGATTAAGCCCAAGAAAGTGAAATAAGCTCTCAATGATCTAGATTGGATCATAGCTATGCAAGAAAAGCTAAATCAATTGAAGAGGAATGAGGTGTGGTACCTTGTTGAAAAACTAGAAGACAAAAACATAATTGGTGCCAAATGGATCTTCAAAAATAAGATGAATGAGCATAGAACTGTCATAAAAAATAAAGCTGGGTTAGTAGTGAAAGGATATGCTCAAATAGAAGGGATTAACTTTGAGGAGACCTTTGCTCCGGTAGCAAGGCTCAAATCAATCCGAATCTTGTTGTCTATTGCATGCCATTTGAAGTCCAACTTATATCAAATGGATGTCAAAATTGCATTTCTAAATGGAATACTTCAAGAAGAAGTATATGTAGAACAACCTAAGGGATTCAAAGATCCTCACATGCTAAATCATGTATATAGGTTGAAGAAAGCACTATACAGGTTGAAACAAGCATGAGGAGCTTGGTATGACAGACTGACCAAGTTTCTAGTGGATCATCAATTTGTCAGAGGAAGTGTTGACAAAAAACTCTTCATCAAGAGAAATGATGGTCACATACTCATTACACAAATTTATGTGAATGACATCATCTTTAGGTCCACATGTGAGGAATAGTCACATAGGTTTACCCATACAATGAAATCCAAATTTGAGATGAGTATAAAGGGAGAATTGTGATTCTTCTTGGGATTACAAATCAAGCAAACATCAAAGGGAATATTTCTAAATCAATCTAAGTTTGCCAAGGATCTAGTGTCCAAGTTTGGACTTTTGGAGTCTGAACCAGTTGATACTCCAATCAGCACTAACAAGAAAATTACTAAGGATCTTGAAGGAGTTGATGTTAATCCTACATGATATAGGAGTATTTTAGGGATTTTGTTATATTTAATAGCAAGTAGACTTGACATTGCTTTTAGTGTAGATGCCTGTGCAAGATATCAAGCAGCACCAAAGGACTCGCATCTGAAGGTAGCCAAGAGAGTAATTCGATATCTCCATGGGACAATCAACTTTGGTCTATGGTATCCATTTGATACCACTCCAGTAGTAGCTGGCTTCTCAGATGCTGATTGGGCAGGTAATGTTGATGACCATAAAAACACAAGTGGTGGATGCTTCTACGTAGGAAACTGTCTTATCTCATGGCATAGTCGAAAACAAAATTCCATATCTCTATCGACATCCGAGGCGGAATACACTGCTGTAGGGAGTGGATGCATGCAACTGCTATGGATGAAGTAGATGCTTGGGGATTGTGGGCTGTCTCAATTTACGATGAATCTGACAACTCAAGTGCAATACAAAGTTCTAAAAATTCAATTACTCTAGAACTAAACATATAGATATCCATCACCATTTCATTCGTGAATTAGCTGAAGAGAAAATAATATCTCTAAAGCATGTATCGTTGGAGGAACAACTGGCAGATATCCTCACGAAGGCCTTAGACACAAAAAGGTTTGAATATTTTCAAGGCGTGATGGGAATGTGTTCTATATAAAGACACATTCAAAAACACAATAAATTAATAAGAAAACATATTCTTGGGGTTAGTAGGGCCAACCAAGCAAAAACAAGGGAAATCTGGGGTTTTTGCCCAAAAGATTCCATTTTGGATCGATCCAGGATCATTCCAAACTAGCGATACCCACGGGAAATGAATTGTTGCTCATTTATAAAAAGGGGAAAAAAGGCCCAATTTGATCTAAGATCAAACTTGGATCAATCTATGGTCATTTTCCCCTCATCCCTCCTACTTTTTCCAGGATTTTTAATCATCCAAATGTCGAAGCCATGTCAAAGTAGGATTTAGGGAAAGCTCACGTGAAAAGGAGTAGGTTAAACGCCCTAGAACGTCATCCACATACTTCAAAACATTGAGGAACTCTACCGCCTTCCATAACTACATAAACATTTTCTCAAATAAGCGCATTTTCATTGAGATGTACGTGAAGCAAACGACACTTTATAACTTCACGATAGGCATAGTGATTCCTAATGACAGGTGGTTACAACTCACCATCATCAAAGGCAAGGTGTAATAAGAAGCCGTTTGCATCTTTTACTCCAACATCCACAACACTGACTATGCTTGTTTATCCTTTGAGACCGAGGTCTATGGAGTTCGCATGTTGATCAATCCAAACTAGATTGCCATGCTGTTGGGGATTGCTCGCCCCACAGCTAATGTCGTTGTCTTTCCCAATTAAGGGATTGACAAAGCTTTCATCTCTGAGCTTTTTGAGAGAGAGGGCAACTCATGGTTTAGGAAATTATCAACCATTGAGTGTTGTATGGTGGCAAGGGTGCTTGATATCATCCTTGTGCACAATTTGCTGCAGATGACGCACAAGACTATCATGACAGATGATAAGATGCATCTAGTTACTAGCTTGATGAAGGGAAAATCCATCGATGTCCTAGCTATCATGTGCCAGGTTATACTGCAGACCTCCATCGACGATGGGATAAAGAGGGGTCTACCTTATGGAGTGCTAGTCACTCAAATTCTAGAGTAGTGTGGTGTCACGTTCCCCAAGGATGCCATGACTCTCTCACAAGTCCTTTTGATGGATGATGATATCATCAAGAGGATGAAAGGTCAGAGGTGAGCTACACTATATGTGGCTCAGGTAGCTAGAGAGGTAGCTCAGCCTGTCCACCGCCAGCTTCAGAGCCTACAGCAGCTGGTACCTCAGCATCCATACCCCTAACTCCTTCCACCGTAGAGACCACAACCCTAGCACTTTCAGTCACTTTACCACCGGCACTCTCAACTCTGATCCGAGACATTCATGGTGATTTTGGGCACATTCTCAGGTGCTTTGATTGCCTTGGGAAGAAGGTGGAAAGCCTGGATCAACGACTTGCCCACATCGAGGACATTGTTGATCCCTCTAGAGCCCCAACACCTAGGGTTGTTCTTGATATTCTCGTTAGTGATGAGGACGAGGATGAGGATGAGGAGAGTGAGGAGGATGCTTAGACCTCATAGGATTCCTTTTGATGAATTTTGATGTATTTCCCATTTCTTATTGACTATCAACTTGTAAATCTTTTTGGGAAGTTCATGAAAATATCATTTTTTCTATACTCTGCACTGTATGACATTCCTTTTCTATGGTATGCACTCTCTCCATATTTATGTCCTCTCTAATGATATGCATTTCATATGAACTCTTTGGTTTCCATGCTAAAAAGAGGGAGAGTTAAGTAAAAAGAACGATAGGTCAAATTTGGAATTTTGAAAAATCAAAGGCAATTTTGAACTAAAAATTGGTATATCATACTCAGGGGGAGTAAAAATGAATTGCCAAAGTTAGGGAGAGCAATACATAAAGATTAATGGAACTTTACATGTCATTAATATAAGAAATGATCAAGTGAAATATATCAACACTATTTATGCTTAACTCATAATCACTTGCACTTATGCTCCTGTATTGTATTTGTCACTTCACTTCATAGGCATATGCATTTCATTTCATTACATTCATTTGCTTACTTGTGTGTTTATTATACTTTATCATTTGATTGGACTAATCTTGGGTTAAGAAAGGTATACTTTTGTCAAATGAGTTTTAGGGACTTAAAGCTAAAAGCACATTGCAAATGAAGAGCAATCAATGAAAAGCCCAAGCTCATATTAAGGGGGAGAGCCAAAGAAATTCATTGAAGATATGGTTTGAGTTGGAGTCCATGTAATCATTGTAATATTTATTTTGTACTCCATTTTCATGTATTTTAAGTTTTTTCATGAAATTCCTAAAGGGGGAGATTGTAAAAGTAATATGTTATAAATTCCATGAAGTCTAAAATACATGTATTGTATAGACTAGGACATGAGTGGAGTCATGTTAGAGTCTAGGAGGTTCTTAGGTCCAAACATCTTGAAGAACATCAACAAGTGCCAAGAAGACCTCAAGAGATCAATCTGGGAGTCAACAAATCATCCCGAAGGGTTCACACTTCATTCTAAACTCTCATAAGGTAAATTAAGTAAAGTGACACGTCCACGTGAACCAAGGGTCCATAAAGGGTTTTCAAAGGTCCACATACTTTTCCAGACCAAGGAGGGGCGATCCCAAGTCACTATAGCCTTCCTAAAGGGTTTGAGGCTGATTTCTGTGACTTTGGATCAATCCAAGATCAATATACGATCAATCTAAACCTCCTAGTTTGATCCAAATAATTTGGATCAATCCAAACTTATTTGGACTAATCCAAGATCGAACTAGCAACTATCGGGTTATAGATTCTGAGTGTTTTTCTACTTGGATCGATCTAAAGTAGCGAAAACATTGTATAACGGTCAAAACTTTAAAATTTTGTTTTTAATCAATGGCCCATGTTATTTGACTGTTAAGGAATGTTCTAATCCTATGGACAAATGATTTTCATCCAATAGAAAAGGGATTGAACTCCAAATGAGTAAGTAATGGTTCTTAATAAATCTCCATGCTTTAAAAGCTCTATTGCTCATTTTTTATGGACCTTGAGAGATTTAGTTCTCTAAATCTTTAACAAATCTCTCTCTATGCTTAGATAGGTAAATCCATACCAAGACCATTCATTTGCCACCTCTCTAGTCTTGCTTAGGCACATCTTTTAGAGGTAGGCTACAAAGGGTTATACAAAAGAAAACCTAAGTGAAGAAAGTATGGCAGTGTGTGTCACATCTTGCTCAAGGAGGACCAACCCACCAAAATTAGCTCTACAAGCTTGAAGAGCCAAAAAGGAAGCTTTGGGGAACTATAGTCACATCTTACTCAAGGAGGAACAACCCCAACTTGTATGCAAGGCAACACCAACTTTCAAGAGGTAATCTTTGCCTTTAACTTTATTTAAGTTATTGAGACCACTCCCACTAGAGACACTAGGAGAATTAGCACTACTGTTAGAGACACTAGTAGTGTAGACCCTAAGCTCTTCCGTCGGAGACACTATAAGAGTAGACCATAGACCACACCCGCCAAAGACACCGGTAGTGTAGACCCTAAGCTCTTCCACTAGAGACACCGGTTGTGTAGACCCTAAGCTCTTCCACTAGAGACACCGGAAGAGTAGACCATATACCACACCCGCCTGAGACACCAGATGTAGCTTAGTTGACAAATAAATTAGGTTTTTAGTTAATTTTAGCCTTGATTTTAATACTTTCAATCTTAATAAAATTACATAACTCGTGGTGAGCTTTTGAGAGTGGATGTAGGCCATTGTGCCGAACCACTATACATCTTGTGTATATTGTGATTACTTGTGGTTTTCCTTTATACTTATCATTTATATTTTCAAGCATTGCACATTTTGATATAACCTCACATGCATTACCATTGAACATACTCATATTCATGTGCACAATTCAATTGCAATCAAATATTGGAAATAACCTAATTAATTGAACAAGCAATTGTAATTTGGATAATTAAAAAGAAATTTTAAAATATCCTATTCACCCCCCTTCTAAGAATAATATTGGAATTTTATCGAGAAGGGCTATTGGCACCCCCAAAATTGATCACCACACCCCCGAACTCACCATTTCCCCTTTTTTGCTTACAACACCCTATATATTTACCAAATTACCCTTGCAAAACCTAAACCCCTCTTTATATTAATTTTTCATCACCACACCCCTTCCCTCTCTCTTCTCTCTCCTTGTG
>JAOXJP010234228.1:0-10192 GCA_025762735.1 Platanus orientalis | reverse complement strand
CTCCAAAAGGGATATACTGCTACCACATTATGCCTTTTGGCCTGACGAATGCTGGGGCTATTTATCAACACGCCATGTAGAAAATCTTTGATGATATGCTTCACAAAGTCGTTGAATGTTATGTAGATGACTTGGTTGTAAAGTCCAGAAAGAGGAAAAACCATTTAAAAGATTTACATGACATCTTCAATCGATTACAAAGATATCAACTTAAGATGAATCTTTTAAAGTGCGTATTTGGAGTTATTTTAGGAAAGTTCATTGGCTTTATAGTTAGACATCGTGGCATTAAATCAATCAATAAAAAATTGAAGCCATCCAAAATATACCAGAGCCTAAAGATGAACATGAGTTAAAAAGTCTGTAAGGAAGACTTGCTTATGTTTGAAGGTTTATTTCAAACTTGGCAGGCCGCTATCAACCCTTTAATCGGTTGATGAAGAAAAATGCATCCTTTGTGTGGGACGATGCTTATAGGAATGCTCTAAAGAAAATAAAATAGTATCTCCTTAAGCCACCAATCTTAGCTGTACCAATTCCAGGAAAGCTGTTAATTATCTATATCGTGGCATAAGAATAGTCATTGGAGGCACTTCTTGCACAAGTCAATGATGAAAGGGAAGAAAATGCTCTTTATTACTTAAGCCGGATTCTAGGAGTAGAGTTAAACTACTCACCAAATGAGAATACATGTCTTGTTCTCATCTTTGCTACAAAGAAGCTTCGACACTACATGTTGGCACATATTGTTCGGTTCATATCACGTAATGATCCCCTCAAGTACATCATGATGAGACCTATACTCTTTGGAAGATTAGCTAAATGGGTTATTTTTTATCAGAATTTGAGATCGTCTATATGTCTCAAAAGGCAGTGAAAGGACAAGACTTAACATATTTCCTTGTAAATCACCAATCTCGACAAAATGGGAATTATCTGAAGATTTGCGTAATGAAGAAGTCTTTTACTTAGATATTCCACTCGTATAGAAAATGTTCTTTGATAGTGTTGTGCGCAGAGATAGAGTTAGGGTAGGAGTGGTGTTCGTCACCCCACAAGGGGAAGTATTACTTTTCTCCTTTACCTTAACATAATTATGCTCAAATAATGTAGCTAAATACCAAACACTCATCATCAGGTTGGAGATGGCCTAAGAGTTGTAGCGTCATAAACTCAATGTTTATAGAGATTCTCAACTTATCATAAATCAACTTTTAATAGAGTATAATGTACAAAATCCAGACTTGATTTCATACCACAGTTATGCATTCTAGCTTATGAAACAATTTAAAGACATCACCATAGGGCATGTGCCAAGAAGTGAGAATAAACGAGCGGATGCCTTAGCAAACCTCGCAACTACTTTAGCCTTGCTTGAAGAAGTAACAACCACAGTTCTTGTTTGTTTACGATGGGTACTACTCCCTTTGGCATACTTTGGGGATGTGCATCAACACAGTAATGTTGTCTCTGTATTTGAAATTGAAATTAAAAACTGGAGGTAACCACTCATCGACTACTTGCAATATGGGAAGCTACCAGATGAACTAAGGCATATAACCGAAATACAATGACGTGCACCCTTGTTTTTATACTTTAATAATCAACTTTATCATCATTTTTTCAATGACATTTTCATGAGATGTCTTGGAAACGATGAAATTCAAAGAGCTCTCGGAGACATGCATTCAGGACTGTGTGGAGCACATCAATCTGGACCAAAACTCCATGAACAACTAAAGAAGATGGGGTTTTACTAGCCAACAATGGTGATAGATTTGATGGAATATGTAAAGCGATGCCAAGCATGTCAATTCCATGGAGATTACATTTGTCAACCTCCATAACGACTGCACCCTATGATCGCCTCATGGTCATTTGACGGATGGGGACTCGATGTAGTTGGTCCACTCCCAAAGTCATCAAAACAACACTTCTACATCCTAGCTACAACAGACTATTTCTCAAAGTGGGTTGAAATTGTTCCCCTTAAGGAGTTAAAGAAAAAGACTGTGGTACAATTCATAAAAAACCACATTGTCTTTCACTACAGGATCCTGCAGTATATTGGCACAGATGCCACTCAAGAACAACTTGATGGACTAATTCTATGAAAAGTTTAGGATAAAACAACTACTTTCTGCCATGTACAATGCTCCCACCCATGGACCACTGAAGCATTCAATAAGACTCTACAAATTACTTGAAAAGACCGTGCCAAAGTCGAAAAAAGATTGACATGAGCGAATAGGCGAAGCACTATGGTCGTATCACCCATCATTTCACACTCTTACCCATTCTATGTCTTACGCCTTGATATATGGTGCAGAAGTCGTTCTTTCACTAGAACGCCAAATCCCATCACTGCGGATCACTATGTAAGAGGAGCTTTTAGATGATGAAAATGTAAAGTTGTGGCTTGTAGAACTTGAGGCACTAGATGAAAAGAGGTTAGAAGAACAACAAAGACTGGAATGCTACCAAACTCGTCTTTCTCATGCATTCAACAAGAAGGTTTGACCTAGTTCTTTTCAAGTTGGAGACTTAATGCTTGCAGTTCGGAGACCCATCTTGGGTTCCCCCACCACACTCTTGGCCCGCAAGAGTATAAACTATGAATGATGAAAAAAAAATCTTGTACTGCTCCTAGCCCGCATAAGCATAAATTGTGTACAACAAAATAAAATTCAACATCTGAAAGTGTAATCAATGCAAGAGGTAGAGCATGTTTTAAGCTATGTCATAGGTTGATCTAGATTTTTGATTGATAGGAAACTTACTACATTGCTTCAAGTTCTGTCACACCTGTAAAAAAAAAGCATACCTTTGTAAAATTATAATTTATCTCATGAGCATCGCTGAAGGAGGAAGTTTGAAGGCTTCTCTATGACTCCTCTGCAAGCCCAACACCAGCCTTCCGTTCCTAGGTCCAATTACTTAATTATGGACAAAGTCTAACGTGAGGTAAGTAATGATGAGATAATCCCATCGATAGGTATCTAGAAGGAAAGGTTAAAGGCTAAAGGATTCCTTGCAAGGAAAAATTCGTACCTTTGAGCTGTTAAGGATAATGTCGAAGGATTCTTTACTACTCCTCTGAAAGCCCAACACCAACTATCCATCCCTAGGTCTACTTACTTAACTATGGACAAAGTCCGACGCGAGGTAAGTAATGATGAGATAATCCCATCAATAGGTATGTGGAAGGTAAGGTTGAAGGGTGAAAGACATCTCTAAACTCAACATGTAAATGCTTCCCTGCAAGCTTGACACCTGCCCTCCATCCCTAGGTCCACTTACTTAATTATGGACAAATTCTGGCGTGAGGTAAGTAACAATGAGATAATCCCATCAATAGGTATCTGGAAGGCAGGGTTGAAGACCGAAAGATGTCTCTGAACTCAAACTATGAAGGCTTCCTTCCAAGCTTGATACCTGCCTTCCATCCCTAGGATCACTTACTTAACTATGGACAAAGTCCGGCGCAAGGTAAGTAATGATGAGATAATCCCATCGATAGGTATCTGGAAGGTAGGGTAGAAGTTTGAGCAATTTCCTGCAAAGAGACACAAGAAGAACAAGATGCACAATAATTCTATACTTGAAACTAAAAGTTTCCTACTCATAAGACATAATGATTCAAGAAATCAAGACGAATCCTCTCCAAGTTTCAAGATGCAACAATGTTATTGCTCAATTTTAGATACCTAAGTCAAGAAAAGGATAATTCATATTCAAGAATGCCATTTAAAAAAATGCAAGAAAATCAAAAGTTGAAATTTCACATTATCAACTACAGAAAATTTCACATCAAAATTGTGTAAAAAATGGGAATCACAAGTGCCACATAAGCAACCATGTTCTAAAAAGCAAGAACACAATGGTTACATGCTAAAACTAGTGATTTCAAGAAGACTCAAATTACTAAAAAGCAAGAGAGATGAATGACCCAATTTCTTCAATTACTTCGGGAAATAATAGCATAGAAAAAGTTCCCACAAATGGAACAAACTATTCAATGGTAATTCAGGTAGCAAGATCTCATGTCAATTAAATCAACAAAAAACACAATTGTCCATGCAGAGACAACACTCGTCATTCTGTTGGATTGAAACCAACTATTTGAAGGAAAGAGGACAAAAAATTAAGAGATAAGTGTGCTCTTAATGCCAACAAACATATAAAAACAAAACTAACTTGTGGTGTAGCTAATGGAGACTTGAAAATGCCAAGATACAAGGTAGTATTTATAGGCTACATCACAAAAACGAATTTGGACTCACATTAACTCGTTTAGACTTTCTAAGTATCAAACCACTAACCTATTAAATGAAAATACGTGTATATAGAGAGACACTTCATATTCTCAATACAAATAATCAAGAGAAAAGATTAAATGCAACAAGAACCAATGTGAATGTAGAAGATCAAGGTGAATGTAGAAGTCCAAGATGAATGTAGTCCAAGAGACTTCAAAACTCCAAAACCCAATGAAAGACATGTGAACCAAGGAAAACTTTTAGTCTTCCAAGGAGGAAGATAATGGATCTAACTTAAATTCTAACACATTCATCTTAAAAATGGAAAGTGAGACAGAAAATTGTTCAACAATAGGCGGGGGAGCAAATGCCACAATAGATGAGGCAGAAATTGATGACATCCATTGGAAGCAAAGAAAAATAAATCTCACAATAGCAAAAATGGAAGGTTATACATCAACAGAGGAAGAAAAAACAATCAAGAGTTGTTAATTCTAAATTTGTCTCAATTCCAAGAAACATGTCTCTTGCACCCGACAAAGCCGTCAATGTTAGTTTGGCAAATGGAAATTCAGGCTTATAGCATCTCTCACCAATGATAAAGGCTACCAAGCCATGCAGGCAGATGAACTAAAAAAGAAAAAAGAAAAAATGTCTGTCATGAATGGTATATGAACATTTTTCTGTGGAAACTCTACATGATCTGTCTACTTTGATGATCAAAACATCTAAACCAGAAACCATATTGATGATCCTATATTTTAAGTCACGTATGGGTATAAGGAAGATGAAAATTGTACCTTAGCAAACTCAAGGAAGATAAGGGTTCCCTTCGTAGCCATATTGGCATTTGCAATTGCCATCAGTGCAGGCTCCCAATGGGGTGAAAACACTATGAAAGATGCAATAGTCCCTACTGATCGTCCAGACCAGAATCAGTGGAACGAT
Source organism: Platanus orientalis (assembly GCA_025762735.1). Taxonomy (NCBI): domain Eukaryota; kingdom Viridiplantae; phylum Streptophyta; class Magnoliopsida; order Proteales; family Platanaceae; genus Platanus; species Platanus orientalis. The sequence goes on along the minus strand of JAOXJP010234228.1, from coordinate 4,985 downwards.
CGTCAAAATTTTCAATTTGTTGTGACTGATGAACTGTTTGCTTAATCAAGATTCCGACAATAGTTTATTGATACACGGGGACACGGTTGGGGCTTTATAGAATCCCATCTCGAATTCACATGTGGTAGAAAACAAAGATGACACAGTGGCTGAGGTTAAGAATAGAGGCTTACTAGCTCTTTCTTTGGCGTTCTAAGTCTTTATTTATAGACCTTTACAAACTTCCCTCCCCGTGCCTATCTAATTCTTCCCTATATTTCCTTTTCTTCCAGATTCACTCTCTTTCTAATTCAACTTCTATTGGTGTCGTCATACATACAAGGGTTGGGTGCACAAGGTTAATATTGTAAAAACAATTTAAAGGGGGTACGTGCTGAGGTGTACCAGTGGTTCATTACACTCTATGTTGTTACATCAACAAAATCGTGAATAACACTTTAACATTATGGTAAACATTAGGGGTGGCAATTTGTGTTGGTGGGATGGATTCATGCCATGTCAAGTTAAGGTTATACAACTATTTGGCTCAATTCAAAATACATTGACAGTCAACTCTAACCCGTTTATTTCATGTTGGGTTTGTATTGGTTCACAGGTCCTGTCAAACATTGTCACCCCTAGTTAAAAAAATTGTCTTGAAAGTACTACGACCATTGCAAATTTGGTGAACATATCATTACTGGTGTGAAAATAGGAAGAATTACATTGGAAACAACAATTTCTTCAAATCTTACAACAAATTGGCAAACAAGTTGTGTTTTACAAAAATAAAAGGATAGTATGTTGTAGATCTGGAAGAAGTGTATGCAAATGGCAAGTTTAAAGTTGAAGACCGGCATATATTGGGTAAAGTGTTCACATGTTCAGTTTCACAATGCCCATCTATAATGTGGTTTTATGGCTCCATACTTTATGATAACCCGCGTTAGAGGATGCTAGCCATCGACTACACCATAAAGAGAATAGAAAATCGCTAGCAATGCTTTTCTTTGCACTAAGGTTTAAGGCAGTGCCAAGTTTCATTATGGCACTCTCAAAAGCTCCGTAAAAAAAAACCCTTATGTACATGTGTCAATGGGTGTATCATGAGGTATAAATCCAATCTTGTGGTTGGTAATTTTTGCCACTTCGGGCTATCCATGGAAGTGTTATTGGTAACTTATGAGCAATTAAGTGTTTAATGTCAATAAATGGAACAATACATTCATCGTAAAAAAATCAAGGATGCGTCGTCTATATCACCCATGCTTCCATCAACACATCTTTGAGGGGGCATTTGTTGACCCCTAAAATTTGTTTAAAATGCAAATAAGGAGTTACACCCCCACAAATATATGCAAATTACCCAAGAGCCATGTATGGGCTTCACATTCAAAATATAGGCTCAAATACATGGACAAGTCCATTGGGCCTGGTCCTGGTTTTTAAATAATAGCCTATAAGACCACCAAGCCCACATGTTTTAACCCATTAACAGACCCAAGCAGCGTACATGAGACCCACATGAGAAAGATTTGAATAAAATCAAATCTAAACTCTCTTGGATAAAGAAGGAAGGTTACGCCACTCATGGAATACGAATAATTCCACAAATTTCCCTTCTCTCCAAACAAGGAAGGTGCAATCACTCTTTTAGACTAAAATGGGTAAGAGCATCCAATCAATACCCAACCAAAGGTTTGACAATATTCTAACCCTAAGTCTATAAATACATCCCTTTCACATAAAGAAATGACCTTTGGAGAAAGACTTCAAACAATAAGTTATAGAGAGAAGAAGACTTCAAAGCATCTCCATAGCTTTCTAAAGGCTTGAAAACTCAAGGCATATTTTTCAGTCTCTCCATCAACCACAATCTACTCCTAGAGAGAATAAGACTTATTGCATCTTAGAAACACGTCACAAATTTGGCCTTGAGAGCGAGATTCACAATGTTTCTCTCATTTTGAGATCAAACGTGAAGCCCCAAGAAGAAGCCAATTCATTCGCAATCAAGCATACCAACACTCAGATCCAAGAAACATGTCATCTGGCCCTTGGATCTTTGTCAGCGAGAATATAAGGTTTTATTTTTTCCATGAAAGAGTGTAAATATCAAAGAGTTATATCTCATTTCATTTATTATAAATATTCATTTATTGAATTTGTTACATATTTTTCGAGTTACGGATTTATGCACGAAATTCGTGTCTACACTCATGATAGGACTAAGCTTGCTCATGATAGGATGAAGCTTGCACACCAAAAAATTCCATACAAAATGGCATGTTGTGTGTTGGATCATGATCAGAAGTCCACATGTTAAGGGTTTGGTGAGGTTAGTTGGGAGCCCATCAACACTATATAAAGCAAACAAATGGGCTTAAGAAAACATAAGAGACTAAGGCATTCGTGGGCTGCAAAAAGAGAGGAGAAAATCAAGAGAAAAGAAGAAGAAGAAGAAGAAGAAGAAGAAGAGGAAGAAGGGAGGAGAAGGCTACTACACAAGTCATCTCTCTATCTCTTTTCTTTTGGGTATGTGTTGAAAAACATAAGGCCCTTCACAACCCGTGGATCAACACCTCCCTTTGAGGAGTTCGTGCGTGCATCCTTGGATTTGAAAACCACCTCAATTTGAGTATATTCACTTTGAGGAACCTCCACTTGGTTGATAGTGCTACCGTTGTCTTCTTGACTCAGTTTTTATATACATTTAACAACTTAATAAGGGGAAATTATGCCAAATTTTTTGAAAATTTTGAACAAGTTTTCATTGATGTTTTTGAAAACCCAACTCTATAAGGGCAATAAATTACAAGGAGAGATATCCTACGTCTCTGTTAGGCAGTGCAAGCCGTTTGAGAGACAAGGAGTTGATTATCAGCTTAGTTGTATCCCAGAGGTAACTTGGCACAGTACCTTGCACAATCTTGTGGGAGGCCTTGGCTATCTTCAAGAAAAGAGAAAATGACATCTCTAAGTCTTGGGTCATTCATATTTAATTTTATTAAATTAAATTTACTTGACTTTTAAGATTTTGGAATTAGCAGATTAATTGGAATTATTAAATTACAGATCCAACACACCTAATAACAGGTTTCTTTTTGAACACTTGATATTGTCTTCTATCATTATTTTTTTAATCATTCCAAGCTTTTGACTAAAGTAATCTTGCAATTTTTTTCTTCCCATCTAAACCTGTAAATAAGAAAATTTTCTTGGTTTTTTTATTTTACAAATCTAGGGTTTTAACTCTGCTGATTTTTTTTAATCTAGGTCCTCTTTCACATATTATGATTACTCGAAGTAAAGATAGTTATCACCATCTCACTTAGTATCCTTCATTTGAGTATGTTATCCTTTGTTTTTTTTTTTACTATATTATCATCTCCAACTTGTTTTGTGCTCACTTCTTTCAAGCAAGCTTCCAAAGCTCTATTTTGGGTTCATGTTATAGACAAATAATATAATGCCTTGGTTCATAATGATAACTGGACTTTTGTGTCTCATCATTCATCTAAGAAATTCTCTTACCAAAAAAAGTCCATCTAAGAATGTTATTGGCTTTCAATCATTAGGTATACAAAGTCAAAAGGAAAGTTGATGGCTCAAATGAGCAGTTTGGAGCACATCTAGCTGCTGCAGAGTATAATCAAATATTTGGAATCAACTTCAAAGAAATCTTAACTCCAATTGTTAACCCTCTGTTCAGTTCTTACCATTGCTATTTCGCTTTCTTGGCCCATTCATTTTCTTGATGTGGAAATGGTCTACCAAGATGGATATTTGTAAGAGTCATGGGAATAATATCACATCAATAGAATCAGTTTAAACACTTATTTTAAAAGAATTACAAAAATTGAATTCTTAAATGCCTTTCCTCATGGAATTCATTTGAAGAGGTTTATATGGCTCATGGATTCTTCTCATCCAACTCATGTTCGTTGCTTTTAATGTTGGGCCTTCTATGGCCTCAAGCAAGGCCGTAGTGTTTGGTTCCAATGAATATTTTTTGGTAATAGAAATTTATTTGTTTATTTATGAAAGTTGGGTACAAATTGTTGCATCATCATGTACTATCCTTTGTAACCAAGGCGGCAATTGAGTTGTCCAGTTTATATGATACTCACAATTAACTCCATGTTTGGCCAAAGTATGTGTCACTTTATTTTTCAACTTACTAATGTGCCTTATCTCTATGGCTTCAAACAAAATTATAAGGTTTTGGAAATCCCCAATACACAATCTAATATCCTTGGGACTCTCCTCAAGGATGTTTCTTAAATAAATAGTTACTTCCATAGAATCTCCTTCCACGATGATTTTTTAGTCCATATAGCATTGCCTCACATTCAGCTGGTAGTGTTGTGCACATCATTCTTCTTCCTATTATTGCTTCTAATATTGTTCCGTTTCCATGTTTGATTATCACACCTAGACCAATTTGTTGAGTTGTTGTGTATAGAGCTCCATCAAAGTCTAGCTTCAAGAAGTCATCTTTTGGAGGTTCCTAACAATCATGGTCTGCATCATCTTCTTTTAGCATTTGGGTGGACTTATTTGCTTTAGCTCCTTTTTAATCTGCATGCACTATCCATGATAAGTTTCAAATGGAAATTTTTAATTTCAAAATTCATTAAATTCCTGTTCTTCCATATTTTCTCTCATATTATTGCCATGTACATAATCACATAACCATCTTTTTATAGTTATTTTTCATAGAAGTTAAACATAGTCATTTTCTCATCCAATCAATAAAATTAATATTTCCGTTCTCATCCTCCTCTATTCTAAGAGATAATGGTGAATCAAACCATACTTTCTTTTTTTCTAGACATAGCTATCCATGAATTATTGTCTCGTTACTTTGTTTTGCACAGATGACATATGGGGTCAATATTTAATTAATTGCCCCTCTTAAATTGTAATAATTCATTTTAATAAGAAATGCTCCATTACATGCGTATAAGTCTTTTATTTTTTGTGGTATATTAAGATTCCACATT
>JAOXJP010234227.1:0-10193 GCA_025762735.1 Platanus orientalis | reverse complement strand
GCGTACATCTTGCCCTCCCCAGACCCCGCGTTAGCAGGAGCCTCGTGCACTGGGCCACCCTTTAGATGTTTAAGTTAAAGTTGTTTGTTGAGTAGTTACAAGCTAATCATTAAAAAATCATCTTTATGTTAAAAATATGTCCATGGTTTTTGGTCTTCAGGTACAATGAAAATTAAATGGTCCCAAAACATTCTAAAACTATAAAAACAAACAGAGTAATCATAAGGAATTTTCAGCATTTATTCACAATAGTCCATTCTTATTCTTATTCTTATTCTTATTTTGCAGCCTGGCCCTAGGGACTCACTTCTCTAGTATTTCATAAAATGGAACTGAACTACCTATACCTATCATTTTTATCTGGGTTTAACTCAAGGTGAATATTATGTTATCTTTTCTGTTGTTTAAGCTGGCCTAGTTTGGTGGTTATTCCATTTTTTGAAATTTAATTTATGCCTTTTTTAAACTAGCTTTATTTAGTGGACTGATTAGCTATCGGCATAGCAAAGAATTAGATTAGTTTGTTTTAACTTCTATAGTATATAACATTTCAAGGAAAGAAAGTAACTCTCTTTTTCTTGGTCTCCTTGGAAGCACTAGCCGACAATAGAAAGAAAGTCTCTCTCAAATCACTGAGACAAAATGCTTTGATCTAAGAACTGAAATCTCAAATCCTAGCTCGAAGAGTGATCTTGGGTAAGTCTCAGAATCCCATTTTGTTGATCTTTCAGTTTGTGCTATTTGAAAATGTGGATGCTGAAAGTTCTTACTGTTTTCTTGTGTTAATTGTTCTGTCTTCTCGTCCTTGGGGTTGCAATGGTTTTGATTTGAGATGAGTAGAGATCTAAGAGTTCTGGGTTAGTTTGGTGCTTGATTTTGACGAATATGGGGGGTTTTCTGGGTTGGATTGATGGGTTTGGTGGAATGGGGGTTTCTGTACTGCTTGGATGCTTGAATGTTGATAAATTGTCACAAGGTTCCTGATGCAACACAGACCTGTAGAAGGCTGCCAATCCTCAGATTCATTCACCACAATGATTTTTTTTTAATCTATTTAGACATATTTAGACATATTTTAGATAGCATTTTGAAAACTCTGCCTATAGTGTCATACTTTAGACAACGTTTTCAAAATGCTAGCTATAGTGATTTTAACCACCGTTTTAAAAACACTAGCTATACTATAAAATGCTGGCTATACCTTTTTGTCAGCGTTTTTATTTTCTGACTTCTCCCAATGCAACTCGAAACAACGTTTCAAAAACATTGGCAAGGGCCATTTTGTTGTAATAATCCGATGGCCTCAGCGGATGGATCTGATTCCTATCGAATGGATCCACTAAGTTCAGATGGATCTGATTGCCTTGTTTTTCTGCCATTTTACCTCTAAGTGATTTCTAAACACTGTAGGACTTGTGTCTAAGGCATGGGATGGTCCATTGACCCTCAAAAGGGTCTTTAGGTCTTATTATGTTTAATCTCTTAATTACATTGATATACCTTTCATGAGCATAGAGAAGCTTGAATCTTCAAGTCTTAAACCTTGGCAATCTTGAGAGGCATCCTTCCTTGTGGTTTTAAGTCCTTGGAATATGTCTTCATTCTTTGAACACAAGGACTTTATAGATTACATACATGACTATTATATGCAATATGCTTATTCATTACCTAATCTACCACTCCTTGTTTTTTTCAATCTATGGAATTGACAATTTACATTAACTATCTCTCCTTTTGGCAATTCCATGAGAAAATATAAATGAAATACATGGATGGATTATAATAGATATATGCAATGCTATTACAGACTCCATGAAATACAATACATGAATATGAAAATTTTCTTGTGTCTTGAACCCTTGAACTCCCCCTTTAATTGTGCTTGAGTACTTAACTCTGCTTCATTTGGTGCTTGGTTCTAAATAACCTGAAATGCATTTGACAAATAATAGCTTTCTCATACCAATATAAGATAGTCAAATGGAAATAAAATAGATGCACACATATGAAGCACACTCAAGCAAACACATGAAATGCCATAAGAATAATTACCTACTCTCTTTTTAAAAAAATGTTCTTTAGCTTGCATTGCCTTAAGAGATTCTTGAAATTTTAACTATTCATTTAATGATTTAAAGCTTTAAAGTAGTAGCTTTTTAAATTTGAATTTCTCTCTCCCTAAATTCATGGGCTCCCCCCCTATATCCATGCACTTTTTCTCCTCCTTTCTGTCATGAAATTGGAAAATGGAGCTTAAATTCAATAAGCATAATAAAGAAACAAGCCAAGCCATATAAGAAGAGACAAAGTGAAACAACAATGGATTTTCATTAATTGGAAAAGTTGAATTAAAAAGCCTAAAAGGAGAAAATATAAAGTGATTACAACTAAAAAAAGAAAAAGAGAGACAAAAATCACTCGTCCTCATCCTCATCACTCTCATGCTACAGGTCCAAGGGAACACTGGGATGATGAAGAATCTGTAGAGCCACCACATGCTCTAAGCACTCCATTCGTAGCTCTATGTTGTTCCGCTTATTGACTACATTCTCAAGGTCGCTGATGATGCATATAGAAAAGTCATACATAGCATTTAGAGTCTCCTGCATGTAGGTGGAGACTAGAGGCTCTCACTGTGATGCTGGAACAGACTGTTGAGGAGGTGGAGGAGATGGTGCAGTTGATGATGATCTTGTTGTTAGTTCCTCATCCTTTGCTTCATCCATAGAAGCTGGGTGCATCCACTTGCCGCTACAATGTATTTGGCCTTAACAGTAAACAATGAAATTGAATTTTATTTTTTGTTGTGCCAAGATACAAGATAGTTCTCAATATAAAAGAAACATCTGCTTGTGCTTTACCTGTCATCTACATTTTTGTTGGCCCAGTCAACATCTGAGTAACTGACTTTGATAATATTGGTGTCAAATGGATACCAAAGTCCATAGTTGATAGTCCCACATATGTAACTAATGATTCTCTTTGTAGCCTTGAGATGATACTCTTTAGGAGCAATTTGGTGTCTAGTACAAATACCGACACTAAATAATATTTCAGGTCTACTAGCAATGAGGTAGAGAATACTACCTATCATGCTCCTATACATCTTAGTGTATACATTTTTCCCTTCAATATCTTTGTTTACTTTCTTACTAGTATTGATGGGGGTGTGTAGAGGTTTGGATTGGTCCATTCTAAACTTGGACACTAAGTCATTGTCAAACTTCGATTGATTTAAAAAAAATGCCTTCCATGGTTTGCCTAATTTGAAGTCCTAGAAAGAACTTCAATCCCCCGTTGCATACTCATTTCGAATTCACTTTTCATACTATAAGAAAATTCATGTTCTACATGTTCTCGTGTGGAGTAAAAATTATGTCATCGACATAGATTTTGGCAATGAGTATAAAGTCATCATTCTTCTTAATGAAGAGTGTTTTGTTAATAATCCCCTTTGAAAAATGATTGTCAAGGAAGAATTTTGTTAGTCTCTCATACACAGCTCTTGGAGCTTGTTTGAGACCATAAAACACTTTTTAAGCCTATATACATGATTAGGCCTATGGGGATCACCTTTCTAGTTACTCCACATATATTACTTCTTGGAGAACCCCATTTAGGAATGCACTCTTAATATCCATTTGAAATGATTTAAATTTCAAATGAAAAGCAATAGGTAGAAGGATTCTAATGGATTCCAACCTGGTCATGGGGGCAAAGGCTTCTAAAATTGCTTTAAAGTTATCATAGAGGGGGGGTGAATAGGATATCTAATTTAATTTACCCATTTTTCAATTTTATCTTGGAATTGATATTAATCTTTTTAACTTAGCCCAAGTGTGTATGTGCTTCAAAGTGTGCTCAAATATTTGGTCAAACAAGTGTAATGCAAGAGTAGTGAGGAACATTCAAGTAAAGAGACAATAAATCACACACACAATCTACAACAAAAGATTTATAGTGGTTCGGTACTAGGGCCTATGTCCACTCATCTAAAGCTCACTACCGAGCTTGGGTATATTTCATTTAGGTACTATTACAACCTAGGTCAATATATAAAACCTAACTACTTACTCACAAGCAAGCTAAACAACAATACTCGGTGTCTCTGGTGAGTGTGCACTACTTCCGATGTCTTCGACGGAAGCAAAACAAGAACAATGATAAGTATGAATGTAAATGAATGCAAAATAAAACAAATATTACCACAAGATGCTTAATGTTGCTAGTTGCTCAAAGTAGAATGCTCCTTGTTGAGCTAGTTTGCCTTAGCTACCCACAAGTTCTAAGTACTTGGTTCTAGTGCTTCTTGAGCTCAGCGAAATGTGAGTTTCCTCTAAGGAAAGGCTCACCACAAGTTCTCTTCAATAGTAGTAGAATGATATTCAAGAGGAGAGAAAGAGAGAGTGATTCTAGTATAAGACGTTAGCTATTTAAGCTCAAAACCAATGGGGCAATGGTGTTTTTCACAGTGGGGGATGGTCTCAATATAGTAAATTTGTAGCTCTCTCTAAAACAGTTTGAAGTGTTGCAGTTCTTTACCCTAATGGAAAAAAATCCCTTTTATAGAGGTGAGGAGCACCTAAGGCGTTTGGATTGGAATCTTTTATAATAGGCAACATTTTAGAGCCTTAGATTTCAAAAAATGGAGTTCAAATTTTGAAAAACTCTTCTTGAAAATTGTGTTTTAATTTTATTCCAAAATGGTCATCGCAATCGATTGCAGCTCACAATTAGGCTCACAATCAATTGCCTGATCTCAAATCGATTTCGGGTCTGGGAATTTTGGTCAAAATCTATTTCGCAACCGATTGCAGGCTATAGGTTTTAACCACTGGAGTCTTAGTCTACTCCCAGATTTTGCTTGCAATTGATTGTGAGATTCGCATCCGATTACGCCAAAATTGATTGCTTGATTTGCAATCGATTACGGCTTCCATAATTTTTGCACTTAGTTTTGGTGTTATATGTGGGTCTGTCCTTGGGCCTTTTTCCTTTGGGTTTTGTGAGAGACCTATCACCATGTCTACATTGATTTTAAGGTATTAAAATAATATACAATGTCTACTTTATACCTTTCTTGGTGTGGCAAGTTCGAGGTAGTTTCTGGTCTCTTTTTCAAGTCTTTGGTCCTTCTTATCTTCATGTCTTGAACTTCTGAGAGCATATGACACTTACAAGACACATACCACTACACATTTGACCATGAGATTGACATACATCAATAATCTCTCCCTTGTCAATTCCATGGCAAAACCCAAATACACTGAGAGATATAATATACATGATTCTCCATAACCCAATTACATGGACTCAATAATACATAAGACTTATCATTAATCTCAACAAGTTGGTCTTCATGACTTGTGCTTTGAGTCAAAAATCCTGCAAGCACAACCACAAAACAAACACCTTCCTCATGCCAAGTGACAAATGTATGAACAAGTACATGAGATAAAATTAGGTGCTTTAAATTTAACAAGATTGTATAAGTTTTCAAAAATTTTGTTTTGTTTTGGTTAGTGTTTGCTCTTCCTATTTAAGTTCTTTACTCCCCCTATTTGTAAGGTGACCCCCCTCATTTTCACATCTCATAACCACTCAATCAGTGGATTTGAACTATTTATCCCCTTTTTTTGGCAAGAATTGATAAGTATGGAAACAAGTAAACCATAAGCCACAAAAAGGAAAGAGAAATTGGGTAAGATAGAATCTATTTGTTAGAAAATTGCAGTATATTATCAAGCCCATGAGGCTACAAACAAATAATATGGGACTCCCCTAGGAAACATAGACAAGTATAAGCCTCAATTAAACAAAGGGCCCCTATAAGGCAATACAGACAACCTAAGAATTAACCTGATCCGCTTTAGGCATGAATACATCTATACACAAATTTTCCATCTAGGCAAAGAAATACCACTGAAGAGATAAAAAAAGATACATGCCCCTAAGGAAAGAAATGGGTGAAACAACAAAACTCAGTCATCTCCAGACTCACTGTCCTCATCAACTACTTCCTCTATATCTCCACCTACATCTCCCTTACCATCATCCTCATTAGTCGCTTCCTCCTCATTGCCATCCTCACCATTAGAATCACCACCAGTAGCACCACCATCTGCAGCATCCTCATCCTCAGAGTGTGGATCCTCCTAAAACTGAGGGGCTACAACATCGAAAGCCTCCTCACCCTAGAGTTCAACATCACTATCTAAGCCACTGATGGATACCAACTCTATGAGATGGTCTAGATGATCAGCATTGTAGCCTGCTGTTATCTTATTCTGGTTGGTGGCAAGAATCTTTTAATTCTTCAAGACTTTTGAGACTTTGTGCACTATTGTGTGGAGAAATCCCATCATGGTGGACTTCACAGAAGTAGAGCGGGCTTTGGATGACCCTGGTCTCAGAGTGGAGGTGAAGGATGGAGCTACTTCATCGGTCTAGATAAGACCCATCTTCCTTAGGGTCTCATGACCGATTGCTCTCCCATCATTCTGGCCCTTGGGTGCAACCTTGAAGGGAATCTTCTTCGCTTGCATGATACAAGTCATAAGTGAAGGATAAGGTAGGCTACTTATAGAATGTGTCTACTCATGTGCCTGAATCATCATGTAACATATGATAGAGAGCAGGTCGATCCTTTGAGAATCGAGGATGACGTCAATCAGATGGTTGTGTCATCTATGAGACTACTCCTATTGGTGGTAGGAAGGATGTTTTAGGTAAAGTTACAATTTATAACTTGAATGATCAGTCAAAAATCCTTCTGTGATAGCTTCTCAAACTAGTTATCAAATCGACCACAAAGCCTCTTCACTTAGGCTCCCTTCTACTTCATAGAGAGCTTGTGAATCGGGAAGGCAATGGGGTCCTGTGTGACTGGAAGAACACCAAGAAGTCGAGAGATATAATTGGGGCTGACCTTCAAAGGCATCCCATTCACCGTTGTCTTATAATAAAGTTATGCATTGTTGATGTTGAAGAAGTTGGCATAGAAAATTTGCACAGCTTCTTCTTAGACTAGCCCGTTTATAGAGAAGAGGGGTAGCCACTGTTTTCCCTCCAAAATCTCCAAAAGCTTGGCAATGCGTAGAGTCTCGGTCTTCACAAAATGTTCATTGATGGAGTTCTTAGAAAATATCCTCTGATACTACTCAAAACTCGTGGCATCACGACAAGGTGAGAATGAACTGACATTCCTCTTTGATCTTGGCTGGGGTAGAGAATCCACCATAGGCCTCTTGTCAGGATTCCTAGAAGGATTGGATAAGGAACCACCCTTTGACGTGGTTTTCTTCATGCGAGGAGGCATGGTATGAAAAAGTTAGGTTTTGAGAAGGAAAACCTAAACACTTGGTTTGGGAGCTCCAGGGAGACAAATATGCGTGATTTCGAGTGAAAAAATGTGTAGAATACTCATCTAGCACCTATTTGAATCGCATGCAATTATTGTCCTGAAAATACCCCCTAAATCGATTGTGAGATCTACAATTGGTTTGGGCACAATCGATTGCGAGATTTGTTATCAATTTGGGGGTAATCGATTGTGGATCTAACAATCAATTGTGACTCTAGTTTTGAAGATTTTTGCTCAATTTTTTTGGAGTGGGATCTCCCCACTCTCTACTAGAGCACATGCCTTGTTCCCTTAATCCTTTTCTCTCCTATCATTGTACTTAATGTTCTTGGAAAAACCCACATGGTTTTCTTAAATGGTGCACAATCCTATAGCACTCTGAAGGTACTCAACCGCTTGAAATCAAGAGGTTTAGTTAAGATGTCAGCAAGTTGATCTTCGATCTTGACATAATCCAATGACACTATTTTCTTCTACCAATTGGCAGATGAAATGGTATCTAATGTCAATGTATTTTATCTTATAATGTCGGATAAGATTCTTGAAGATGTCAATGTCACTCTTGTTGTCTACAAATAGACTCATGTGTCTTACTCTAACTCGTAGTCCCTTAGCATTTGCTTTATCCATAGGATTTTGGTGCATCCACTACCAGCTGCAATATATTCAGCCTTAGTAGTTGACAATGAAATGAAATTTGGTTTCCTACTGTGCTAAGAAACAAGATTGTTTCTTATGAAGAAACAACCTCCACTCATGCTTTTGTGATCTTACACATCACTAGCCCAATCAGCATCTGAGTACCTCGCAATCTCGGATGTAGTGTCAAATGGGTACCACAACCCCAAACTCCGTAGTCCTATGGACATATCGGATGATTCTCTTAGCTGGCTTAAGATGTGATTCTTTAAGGACAACTTGATATCTAGTACACGCAACTATACTAAAGAAAATGTCTAGTTTGCTCACAGTCAAATAGAGTAAACTCCCAATAATGCTCTTATAGTAGGTACAGTCGACGTTGACTCCCTTAAGGTCTTTAGTGATCTTGTCACTTGTGCTAATGAGGGTGCTAACTGGTTTAGATTCTTGTAATCCAAACTTGAAGACTAGGTATTTTGAAAACATAGTTTGACTCAAAAAGATGTCATCACTTGTTTGTTTCATTTGAAGACCCAAGAAGAACCTCAGTTTTCTTTATACTTATCTTAAATTTTGATTTCATTGTTTAGAAAAACCATAAGACATCTCCTCACTGGTAGACCCAAAAATGATATCTACATATATCTGAGCAATGAGTATGTGACCATTTTATTTCTTAATGAAGAGTGTTTTGTCCACACTCCCTTGATCAAAATAGTGATCAAGAATGAATCTAGTAAGTCTCTCATGCCAAGATCTTGGAGCTTGTTTGAGACCATATAGTACCTTCTTATGTTTGTATATGTAGTTCGGCAAGTGAGGATCTACAAATCCCCCAGGTTGCTCTATGTATACTTCTTTTTGGATAATTTCATTTAGGAATGCATTATTGATGTCTATTTGATATAATTTAAATTTCAAATGGCATGTTATGGATAAAAGAATCCTAATGGACTCTAACCCAACAACATGGACAAATGTCTCCTCAAAGTCAATGCCTTATATTTGGGCATACCCCTTTGCAATAAGTCTTGCCTTATTCATTGTCACTATACCATGCTCATTATGTCTGTTATTGAATATCCATTTGATACCAATGACATTCTTGTCAGTTGATTTTTTGGTGAGAAACCATACATCATTCCTTTGGAATTGATTTAGTTCCTTTTGCATAGTTAAGATCCAATCCGGATCATTTAGAGTCTTCTTGACACGTTTTGACTCTATTTTGGATGTGAAACAAAAGTGACTAAGGATGTTTTCAATTTGTCTCCTAGTCTTCACTCCAATATTGAGATAACCAATAATGTCATCTCGTGACAACCCCTTGGTGAGCCTCTTGTCCTTGAGTTCAAGTTGAATTTCTTTAACACCATCCTTGGAACTAGATTGAGAAGAATGTTCTTCTTGATCCTCTTGAGATTTATTAATTTTCAATTATGATGAACTCTCATTTTCATGGTCAAACAACACAACTGGCAAGTTTCCGTGCTCATAAGTTGCCTCAAAGTCATCTACCGATACATTACTTGACTATTCTACGGTGTGAGTCTTAATGTTATAGATATGGTAGGCTCTACTAGTAGTGAAGTATCCTAAGAGCATGGCCTCATCGCTCTTTCCATTGAACTTGCCTAGATGTTCTCTATCCCAAAGAGCATAACAAGTGCTGTCAAATACTTTAAAGTATTTCACAGTTGGCTTTTTGCCACTCCACAATTCATAGAGTGTTTTGGACGTACCCAATCTAAGATAGACACTGTTAGAGACATAACACACTATGTTAATTGCCTTAGCCCAAAACCTCTAAGCTATGTTTTTACTAGTGAGCATTGACATAGCCATGTTGAAAAGAGTTTTATTATTCCTTTTAGCCACTCCATTTTGTTGGGGAGTTCTAGGAGCTAAAAATTCATGTTTTACTCCAAACTTTTCACACAAATTCGAGAATTTATGATTCTCAAATTCTCTTCCATGGTCGCTTCAAATTCACTTAATGGTTAAATACTTTTCAACTTAAATCATTTTACAAATGTTCAAGAATTCGTTGAAAGCCTTAGATTTCTCTCTTAGATATGCTACCATGTGTATCTAGAGAAATCATCAACCACCACCATGAAATATTTCGTCCCTCCTAGACTCTCCGTTCTAGTTGGACTGACCAAGTCCATATGAAGAAGTTCTAGGG
>JAOXJP010234226.1:0-10193 GCA_025762735.1 Platanus orientalis | reverse complement strand
CTCAGATGGCTGGAAGGCTGACCTTGGCTGGGTGATGGTCGAGGTGCCGCACGGTTTTGACAGAGAGAAAAATCTGGCCGTGACAGGACCCTTCTCCAGTGGTTCAATGAACCCTGCTCGCTCTTTTGGCCCTGCGGTCGCCAGCGGTGACTTCACTGATAATTGGATTTACTGGGTCGGTCCCCTCATCGGCGGGGGCCTGGCCGGACTTATCTATGGCAACGTCTTCATGACCTCTGAACATGCTCCTCTCTCCAATGAATTCTAAATTGAGTACCAAACACTCATATATTCTTGTTTCCTCAGTCCATTTGTTCTTGTAATAATGGAGGAAGAGAAGTTTTTTCCCTTCTTTTCCTTTATTTTTTGTGATCATGTTTAATCTTTGTATGTATGTAACTACAAAGCCATCTTTTGGTCAAATGTTGCTTTTTCAATATGATGTGCACCCAAGCAAGCATGGTCATGGCAGGGGCTACACTAGTCCAGGTCCCTGCACATCCTATTAACAAAAGCCCAGACATGAGTAACATTCAAAGATTTAGCATGAAATATAGCAATATTGAGTTGAAACCAAACAAATCGACACAACACAGCAAAGAAATTTTTTGACATGTCCGTTGTTTATCTACTTTAGACAACCATTTAAACAAATATCCAGTACAGAAACCACTCTTTGAATGTCTACACCCCACTATAAGGCCAACCTACGTGACCGTCAATACAAATTTCGTGCGTAAATCCGCAACACGAAAAAATGTGTAACAAATTCAATAAATGAATCTTTGTATTAAACAAATGAGATACAACTCTTTGATTTTACACTCTTTTATAAAAAGAGTAAAACCTCTTATTCTTGTCAACGTTGAAGACGAGGGTCTGACGATGACTTTTTCCTCTTCAGAGGTGTTGGTGTAGTTTTTTCTTCAATCCGGGTTTCAAGCTTTATCAGCAATGAAGAAAACACTATAATCTTGTACTGAGGACTCTGTGTGACATATTTCTAAGACCATAAGATGTCTTCTTCTCTCTAGCAATGAATTGTAGTTAATGGAGATAATGGAAAGAATGTCTAGGTGTTTCAGGCATGTGGAACCTTTAAAATGCTTTAGAACTTTGGAGCTTTGTCTTCTTTCTAAAGCTGTTTTGCTTGAAACATTTTTCCAAATGTCCCCCTTCTACATTCATGAGGGTATAAGTATATACTTAGGGTTAGAATCCTGTGAAACCCTTGATTAGGTGTTGATTGAATGCTCTTACCCATTTTAGTCTAAAAGAGTGTAGGTTGCACCTTCCTTATTTGGAGAGAATGACAATTTATGAAATATTTTCTATTTCATGAATGACATAGCTTTTATTCTTTACCTAAGAGAATTTAGATTTGAATTTATTTAAATCTCTCATGTGGGTCCCATGGAAGAAGCTAGATTTTGGGCATGCTAATGGACTTAGTGGTCTTATGGGTTATTATTTAAAAGCCAGACCTAGCTCAATGGACTTATATATTCAATTAGGCCTAATTTGTTGATGTAAAGCTCATGTGTAGTCTTAGGGACCTTTGTGATTTATAAGGGTGTATGTAGAACCTTATTTGTAAATTATGCAAATTTTAGGTGTCTACAATGACTTAAGGCTTGCTCCCAAATCTTTATGGTGTCCTTACAATGAACAAGGCAATGGTGGACCGATTCTACATCTGTCCCACACAGTGGACACATGGGATCAAATCGTTCAATTCTTTTATAAAGAGATTTTCAGATAGCCAAGGCTTTGTGGCAAACCTTCAAAAGGAAAACTTTCACCTTGTTTAGCACTTGTAACACCCAAATAGATTTCCATATATGCATCATCAGGGGAGAGTACTGAGGAGTTGCTAAGAGGTTATAAGGAAATTTGATAGAGAATGCCCCATTTTTATCGTATTTCGAAATGATGTAATCCTAGGGGAGAAGACCATCAAGAAACTTTTCACTATAGTGAAGATTACGAGTAACAATGAGCTCACAAAATGAACCCAAAGTAGTTCGGCTATTAGACTAAAACATGCCAAAAATTATCTCTCTTTGAATCGCACAATCAGGTTGCATATTAGGTTGAATTCAAGAAAACATAACAACAATTTAATAACTAGGGAAGCCACCTTTAAAACTAGTGTTAGAGCATTTAAAGGAGCCTACGGGTACAATGGATCAATCTTATCCTAAGTTCATTGGGATACGGATCAAAAGCCTATTTGATTGTCTTTAAAGGAACATTTGCTGAATTCAAATGACTATTTAGTGGAAGTTTGCCTTAAGGAATTGGAGATGTAAGAATTTGACCTCTGTTATGGTGACTCTAACTCTTATGTTACTGACAAGTTTGATATTTAATTAAATAAATGCATTCATAAACTGTGGAGAAATACCCTAATAGCCATGGCACTGGTGGAAAAATTTTGGGTTTTATGTTATTTTGATTCTTTAAAAAACTTATATTTCTTGATTACTTTTCATAAAAAATTCAAATTATAAACATGTTTTCTCTCATGATCACCATGTGAAATACTAGGATTTAAATTAATAAAGATTAAAAAAATAAATACCTTAATGGCGTAACAGGTTACAAGATAATGATCCGACCCAATCTCTAAAGTATCCACACTACTATAGACCTCTCCACACTTCTCCCATGTTCAAAAAAGTTACAGAACCTATCCTAAATGTGAGTAACTTTATTTATAGAGTTTTTGAAAAGCCTAAGTAATCCTAAAGGGTGTGGGATCCTTATGGGGATTCTTACCCTTAGGTTATGAGGCTTAATATCTTTAATTAAATCAAATCACATTAATGACACTTTATCTTTTATTAATTACAAACTAACTTACGACTAATAGCAATAATCTCTATAACATATTACAACTGACCTCTTGAAGATAAGAAATTGGCAACGAGACCCTTCTTTACAGATATTTTACAAATATGTCATTTCATTATACAATATTCCTTAATGAACCTTAAGATGATAACATAATAACTGTCTAATCCTTTTGATCATTAAAACATTATCATTAAGAACTTAATTAATCAATTAAACATTTAAAAACATTTATTTGATGAAATTTTTTTAAAATTAAATATATCTATTATAATATAATTTTGAAAATATTTGACAAACATTTTATTTATAACCACTAGTGCCAAATTTTCTTGTCTAATCAAATCATGTATTTTCTAAACTGAGTATTCTCCCACTTAAGTGTAGTGATTCCTTGTGAATATTTGCATCATCTAAAATATTATATGCTATACAAACTACACATGATATAGCCTCCAATTAGGCATCATTGGTTAATAGCTTCAAATAACAAATAGGACAACCTAGAAAATACAAACTCCTTAGGTCTAAGGATGAGTGTGTAAATATGAACAACACTTATCCTAACAGTACTGATGTTTTACCAAGAGCGTTCATAATGGATCCCTTTAATGCATTTATATATGCACGAACCCACATGAAAATTTAAAGTCTTACTTCAATAACTGAGATTCATCACTCCATCACATTGCAGCTTTACATGTAGCAGTCATATAAGTGATGTGTCTAGTATCACCCATACTGTAAGGTTTTAGGCCTATAAAAACTGGATTATCAGATCTCTCCACACATTTCAATGTATTTAACATCCTACTATGTTACCTGAGAACCACCTATCTCATCTCATGAGATCAAATAATTATCCATATTAAGAAACAAACACATGTGATAATGGAATAAAAGGTCAATATTAATTTAAGTATATAATTAAACATGTTTATATTTTATGTGAACGGATTTATCAAGACACATTTTTCCAACATATTATTCTTTAGCAAATCGTCTTTTTTATCCCTTTTGAAATCAAAAAGGTTCCCTAGATTTCATTGATCTTGTACATGACTATTTTATTTTGAAATTCCCAACCAAAGAGTTTTATTTCTAAAACTTTAAGGACTTTTGATACTAGCATTCTATTACCTTCCTCTAAGGATGCATTTGAATTCATGGAATTGGGAGATGGAAGTGGCATTTTTGTTTGCTAGATATAAATAGGAATGGCTGAAATGGAATTACAAATTCACTGTGGAATTCAAGAGTAGAAAAAATAACCCATTTATGCTTATTCGAATTTTCTGCAGATGACATCTTGAGAGATGGACCTAAACCTTTATTTTTGCCAAGAAATGGCAAAATTATTCAATTCAATTAGAGTTGCAATGGTGAAAACAAGCCCAACTAACATGTTGATTTTAATTTGTTATAGATGATCTAAGTTTTGAGAAATAGGCCTATTTTGTTGCAAGGAACAAGGAAACTCTCTAATGAGATGGAAGTTGCTACAATTATGAGTAGCCCAACCAAGATATTAATTTGAATTTGTTGTAGATGATCCTGATCTCAAGAAATAGACTTGAACCTCTTTTTCTAATGATGAATGACAAAACTTCTCAGCCAAATGAGAGTTGCAGCATAAAGGAGGAGCATGACCAACCAGCTAATATGAGTTTGTAGTAGACAACTTAGGTCTTGAGAGATGGACCCTAACATGTTTCTTAGGGGAAAAAAAAAGTGTATTCTAATGAAATGGCTGATGTTGTCCTAAGAAGTGTTAAGAAACCACACATTCTTCCCTATTATGTACAAATCAATGGAGCATTACAAGTTGAAATAAAATGCATGAAATAAATGTTAGGATCGTTTTACCTTCTTCGTAGAAGAAATGGGATGCAATAGAATCAACAAGCAAAACAAAAAAGAAAGAAATCATGCCCAAGACAAGATTTACATGGAAAACCCCAGTTTGGGAAAAAACCATGGGACCACAGAGAAAACTTTCACTATCAGGAAGAAAATTCGATTTACGATTTTCAGAATGTCTCTTCCTCCTCACACGCTACCCTAAAACGAAACATATAAATACCTTCAAAACCCTAATACATATGCAAATAGGTACATAAAACAGGTTCAAAAAATAAAATTTTCATATTCAAGTTTTTCTTCAGATTGTATCCGGGTTAGATTTCGGGTTGAATTATTGATGTTAACCCAACAAATCAAACTTCAAACATTAAAATAAACCATAGGAAATAATCAAGCAAACAACAAGGTACAACACACTAAGTTTTTAATGTGGAAAACCCTTCAAATTAAGAAAAAATCATAGGTACTAGCTTAGTAAATATTTAAAAATGGAATACAATTATCTAATTCTAGTTAACCAGAAAAATAAAAAATAAAAACAAAACCTAAAGGATGCCAACATCACCTTCAAAGTGGATTATACATAGAAACAAAAGACAAACAAGATAAAAAAAATATTTCTCACTGAATAAGATTTGTACAAAACTTCAAACCACTTTCTTCAGAAGACAATGGGAGGTTATGACTTTGTGCATTGAGCCTCACAAACTTGAAGCTAAAATACCTCCCCAAAACTCAATAGGAAGGATGAAGAGATGCCTTAGATGAAACCCCTTCTTTTTTCTCCAAAATTAAAACCTCTTCTCTATCTCTCGTGTTCTAAATCATGTTCTTACATTAATTTTCCTTCTTTTATGTAAACAAAAGAAGAGTCAAAAGACTCTACTCCCCTCATGGGCCTATGGGTCCCACTTCTCTATTAGAAGGGATGCCCAATAATTAAGGAGGATGAAGAAGATAACTTATAGAATTGATGTTAGGGAGTATATTGGTTCAAATAGGAGGATGGAAGAAGGGTTGGGTATTGCCAAATTGATGTCCACGATAATAAGGCAGATGTTGAAGAATATTTAGATGAACCTTAACAAGTTATCCAAACAGCATATTTTAAATTCCTAGATTACATTTTAATGGATTTCAAATCACTAGGTTATTCTATTTCTGTAAATCCAAAAAATAATCCCCTCGAGTTTTACCTTTCCTTGGCTACAATTACACAAACATCTTTATTGGTCCAAGTTTGGATCCTCTACAGTAGTTAAAGTACTACATTAATATTGTGTTGTGATTTTCAATAGTACGACATGTCTACGTAGTTTTACAATTGTAAAGGACCCTGAGTCCCTTGGTTCATTATCTTGAGATACCTATCACATATATTTTGATAAGGAATGCATTGTTGGACTCATGCAATCATATTGAATTTTTTTTTCCTTTATGTCCTCCTTGCACCACACTTAACTCTATTCTCCTACCTTTGATCTTTCTTAGTTACCCCAACATTCCAAATCATGAATCCATACATGACCCAAGCAAAGAATCATGTTGATTGTCCAAAACATTATTACTATTTTTTTTTTTTTTTTTTTTTGTAAGGAACCAAAGATCAACTCATTCAACTTCAATAATTCTCATGTAATCATGAGTCCAGTGACACAATAAAAGAAAGAGCCTTTGGAAGATTATTACAATTCCATACTCGAGATAGATGCTCTCATATTGCAATAGCTGCCTAGTGTGAGAAGCCTTACTGCAGCTTTTGGAACAGTGGGGATTTTATACGCTGACCCCTAACCTACACCCGCATCCGCTGATGGTCAAGTGGGTGAAAACATCAGTGCCGAAAGTGATTTTCACTTTTTGGGAGAGTGTAAAACACTTCTGACACTGATGTGGCCCCCCGTTGACTTAGGCATTTTTGTAGAAAAGCCTTGCCACTTTTGGAACATGCAAGATGTGAATATTGTTAAGAGCCTGTAGAAGAACCCATTAGTAATGGATGATATATTTGATTCTTTGTGGGGTTTGACTGATTGAATCTTCGAGTAACTTCCCAATGGATATGTTGTTCCCTTCCCGCAAAATGGATTCGGCAATGTAATCTTTAGCCAATTTTAGGCCTAGATAAAATGGCGAAGCTTTAGCTTCTTTTGCTAAACAGACATAAAGATCCTTTGATTCTCCGACTAAGAAAATACTTGTGTGGTCTCTGATTAGGGCTGTGATATCGTTAAAATGACATGCTACTCCATCAACATTTATCTTCAGTGACCTATGGGTGTAGGCATCCGATGAGCAAGAGAGTGACTCAGCCGTAGTGGAGGTGATATTGGATTTGGTGTACTTGAATCTTTGAGATAATCTTTGTCATATTCAGTTATTAGAGTGGTCACACCAATGATTATTGATTTTTCTGAAATAGGCTTGTTCTCAAACACCACCTTTTTATGGGCTTTTCAAATGGATCATAATATTGAAGCACCTTGCCTAACAAATGAATTGGACAAGCAAAAGAAAAAAAATGTATCCACTTCTCATTCTATTCCTAGAAAGATTTTCCTTGTTCTCTAGTATGTAGCCATTGATGATTCGAACCAAAAAGCTTGAGCCAGCTCACATTTGATATATATATATATATATGATCAATGGTTTCTATTTCAAGACCACAAACCAGACAAAAATGCTTTATACCTTAGTCAAATTTAGACAATATTCCTCAAACGGGCTCAGATTAGTTGCAAATGAATTTTGTGAGAACTGTGCAAACAGCAACAGAGGGGCTGGCGCATCAGTACCGAAAAGTGATTTACACATTTTGAAATCGATCACTTTTTGGGGGCACTTATCACTTTTCGGCACTGATGTGTCCGGACCCTGGTGTCATTTGCACAGTTCTCAAGAAATTCATTTTCACCTAATTTGTTCCCTCCTCAAACTAGTATGGCATCGTGAGGCATCTTCAAACAAACATGATAATTGTTAGGTTTTTCATCTTCTATAATCTTTTCCATATAATTGGCATAATACCTTCATATGAGCATGATGAGGAACCTTTTGAATCTTACATACACTTATAGTCAAATTTTGATGAAAACTTCCTTGAGGGAGTTTTGGTCCATATGTATTCTGATTCATGTTGTTGAGTACGGGTGCTAAGACGGATCCTCAAAATTGCTAAAGCTATAAATGGATGAAAAAATTGTCTAATGTTGCCTTCTCGCCATTCCTGTTGAACAGGGTTTATTAGCTCACAAACCCTTTGCAAAGGGCCCCCATTACAATTATCACCCACCATGTGATATATATATATATATAAACTTTTTTTTTTTTTTTGGCAAAATGATAGATATATAAACTAAGCCTCCTAAAGTTTCCAAATTTTCATAACTCAATTGGTAAGAACACCTATTTGCAAAAGGTCTTTAGTTTGACTCTCAACGATTTAAACAGCTCATAGTATATTAATTTATGATTTACTAAGCCTTTTAAAGATAATAAACTCTCATAGCCTTTTAAAGAACACCTATTTGCAAAAGGTCTTTAGTTTGGGTTATTTTGTCACAAATAGGATGGATAAGTATCACCATTCACATAATTAGTTATTCTCAATTGCCGTGTTTGAGCCAAATTTCTAAATCATATCCAATTCAATCACACAAGTAGTTTTCAATCACATGGTAAAAGATTTGTGAACTTATTTTTAGTCGGTAATAAATATGATAAAAATTTACTTTTTATGAAATGAAAGAGTGGTTTTTATAACTCTCTCACGCATATGTAACATCACATAACCTCTTTATATTGACAAAAAATTAAACCTGCTTCTGATTAGACTAAACTTTGGAAAACCTAACAATTTTTGACTTTTTTTAGATAATCTAGTACTTATTGACTTGTCAAATCTAAAAATCAACTCGAATTCTAATATAACCAACATTTAAGAAAACAACTCTTATCATAACATAAAATCTCAATTTTAGTGCTGTTCACATTGTCCGCATACCCCAAGCAGCCCAAATGTACATCATGGATAACTATGGCGAATGCACCATGCTAAACCTGACACTAAAAAATAGGTGAGAACGAATCTCGTGAAAACGGCATCAGGGTATGGACACATCAATGCTGAAAAGTGATAAGTGCCCGCCTCCCAAAAGTGCAAATCACTTTTTGGTACTGATGCGTCAGCCCCTCTAGGGCTGTTTTCACGGTTCTCACGAGATTCATTCTCACATAATCCAAGCCCTGTACTAAATGTTCTGGAGTGCTGCCAGGCCTAGTCTGGATTTTGTGCACACAAAATTCATGTGCAATGCATGCACATGGATCAAGGGACAAACACATCAGCATCAAAAAGTGATAAGCACCCCCAAAAAGTGTAAATCACTTTTTGGTGCTGATGTGTCTGCCCCTTGGTCCATGTGTATGTTTTGCACACGGATTTTATTTCCACAAAAGCCGGGCTCAAGGGTATTTTACTGGATTCATAAATTATTTATCTTCTATTTATTTACTGGAGCACCCTGTGTATTTACGTATACACCCTTTGTTGAGCATTATGTCACCTCTCTCCGATGAGATTGCAACCTAAATTGACTTGGTCCCTTGATCATAGGTAATAGGTAGCGAGGTGGCAAGTGTTTTTTTTCATTTGAAATGAAAAAATAATAATAATAAAATAAGAAATTCTCCAAATATCGAAACAGTTTTTGGGACAAGGCCAAAAAGTGTGGATGAACCAAAGGAGAACAACGGTAAGCATGAAACTCTGTTTTCCTTTCTGAATAGCATTGATTTGTATGGTTTACAACGATGGATCAGTATTTACCCAAAAAATAAATAAATAAAACGATGGATGAGTACAAGACGGGCTTCCAATTAATAATAATTGAACTAATCAAATGAGGCTCTTTAAATCGAGTCTTAAATCAGAACTCCCAAAAGGTATATTTGGTGTGAGAGAGAGATTAAACACACTGCGGATTTGGTGTGCCCCCTTACTGAACGGAGAATGATTGTCTGTTTTAAGACAGAACTCTATTATCGTGCACTGATTGACACATGATGTGTTTTTGAATTTGATGTCTTTTATTGACCACCTACTTCTTCAACTGAACACTTTTTTGGACCCTTTTTCCCCCCAAAACCATACATGTCTGTTTTTAATTCACCATATATACTACAGAGTCATTTTTATCGCAGAACATTTGCTTCGTTAATGAACACCTAAGATCCGTCTGCATGCAGGGTAGACACAAGGCATCGAAAAGTGAAAATCACACCCTCCCCCCAAGTATAAATCACTTTTTTAACAATGTGTATCTGTCCCCGCCTATAAGCAGACAAGGGTGGCAATTCGTGTTAGCGGATCAGGTTCGTGTCATGTTGAGGTAGGGGTATAAGACTATTTGGCTCAACCCTAACCTGACCCATTTATTAATCGTGTCAAAGCGGGTTGACCTGTTTTGACCCGA